>JAQHUG010000232.1:1002605-1060765 GCA_028555095.1 Dicrostonyx torquatus | reverse complement strand
TCTCTCTCTCTCTCTCTCTCTCTCTCTCTCTCTCTCTCTGTATATATATATATATATATATATATATATATATGTGTGTGTGTGTGTGTGTGTGTGTGTGTTTGTATACTTTTGTAAAATTTTTAATTAGGAAAACATTTACTTGTTCAAATTATGAACATATTTCATATATTTTATTTGTTTGGTCTAAAATATTAAAAATAAGTATGGACCATAAGTATTGGTCATATAAAGTTCTTTCAGAAACATTGATGTCACTTCTTGGACTAAAAACAACAATAAGAGAATGGAATAGGAAAGACTTCTATATTGAATTTTTTTTCCTAACTAAATGTGAGACATAAGCAAATTAGTCAGGAGTTAAAAACAGAAAATGTTACTGGAGAAAATAAAATGAAAAGAATGAGAAAAAGTGCTAAAAGCATGATAGTTTTAGTAACATTTTCCTATTGGGTACATTTTTCACAGAGTTAATGCAGCAATATATTTAAACTACTTTCCCATCAACCATGGGATAAATTTATGCTTTCAAAAGATACATCTTCCTCCTCCTTTTTTGGATGAGAAAGCTGAGGCAAAGAAAGGTTAAGTGGCTATATCAAGGTCACAAAGCCTCATGGTGACAAATGTAGGAATAAAATTTAATTCCATGAACTACAGTCTATGATTTACTCCACTAGATAATTAATAGTAAGACACTGTAGTTTTCATATTAGCTATGCTGATTGCAATGAAAGATTTATCATTTAGGTTCAACTGAAACACATTTTACTGAGACCTTTAATTCTTCTGCCAGTGATGTAATTAAATAGTGTATTTCTGGGTCTTGCTTCAGGGTGTTGGCATTTTTTTTCTTTCTTGTCTCTTTCTTTCAAAGTGGTATATTTTATCTTCCTGTTAGGAAAATTGTTTTTGTTGAATACTTCAATGAATCAACCATGTTTTACTGACTTGCAACCTTTCATGATCTAATAGTATTGGATATACATATATTTAAAACATTCTTCTGAATGTCAGCTAGTATGCCAGAAATAATGCCCTTGAAAAAAAATGTACATGTTATTTTTGGTAAACTAAAGCACATTGGTAGCTATAGATATTTTTATATGTAAAAATCTATCATATTTGAATGTTTAAGGATCACTTATACTGTGCATATTAGCACATGCCTGTAATGCCAGCACTAAAGAGGCTGAGATAGGACCATCTCAAATTTAATTCCAGCATGGGTTACTTCACAAAACCATGTTTTAAAATTATTTAAAAAATTCTTGTCCATATATTTTAACCTTATAGGTAAAACGTAGATAAACTTTTCTTCAACGAACTCTAAGTTTAATAGAATTTGTATATCTAATCTTGATCTGAAGTTTAGTCCCTATATAAAAAAAAAATTTCATTTCTTTAAAAACTATAAGACAGGCACAATGTAAAATGCTTTATAGGCATAACCACCTACATTCACCAAATAGGAAAACTATAAATACATTTTGGAGGTGTATTTAAAATTTAAATAAAATAATTGTCATTATATTATATACAGTTGGTGAAATTGGGTTCTATTGTTTCCTTGCTGTAATTTCTGATGTTCCTATACTTATGGGCAACAAAGTCAGATGTAGGCGTATAAGAGCTACCCAATAAATAATCACTGGAATAGTGATTTGTATACAGATAGAAATATATATAATATCTAGATCTGTTCAAAGTGAATTCTTTCAATTGTGTTCTGAAATGAAACATGGTTAGATTAAATTGTGATATGTTACTGAGTACAGCATAGATAATTGGGTATGAGGAATATCTCTTTAGGTTTTAAAATTTTTATCAAATGTTTAAATCATGTTTGTTATTTGTTAAGTATAATATATTACAAAATAAGGGAGGTCAAGAGAAATTGGGGGATACCAAAAGTGACTAATGTTTCAGATTATTATTTTTATTTTGGAGTATGTGAGTATAATGAAATATCATGGAATGTGTCCTAAGTTTAAGCAAAAAAAATAATTTACAATCTTAAGTATATACATTATATACATGGTCTAAAAAAGTTGAGATTTTTCTAGTATTTTTCCTTGACTTTTTTTAACTTAATTTTTTGTTTTTCCTTTTTTGCATGGATTATTTTCTTATACAATATAATATGAATACAGTTTCCCCTCTGTCTACCATTCGTTGTTCATCCACACTTCCTCTCCCATCTAGTTGCACTCCCTTTCTGTTTCTTATGAGTAAAGAACAGGTTTCTAACCGGCAACAACAAAATATAATAAATTTAAAATAAAATTATATCAATTTGAACAAACTATGCCAACAGAAAAACAAAAGAGCCCCAAGAGAAGGCACAAGAGTCAGAGAATTACTTGTTCACACACTCAGGAGTCCAATAAAAGTATTAAAGTAAAAACTACAATATGTATGCAGAGGACCTGGTGCAGACCCATGAAGGCCCTGTGATTAGTGCTATAGTCTCCATGATTTCATAGGAGAAGGCCATATTCTTCTGGTATCCTCTGTGTCATTTGGGAATTAGCAATGCACAAGAATTACTTATATATGAACATCGTCTTTTAGATGTCATTGATAAAAATATAGTAGTTTATATATGTAAAGTACTATAAATATATCTTTGTTTTATGCAGCTGATTAAAAAGTGAAGTATAGTGTGCATAAACAGGATAAATATGTTTGAATTTTTACTTTTAATGTGATTATATTTATATACATGCATGTTTATATTCAAATGTGCATATATTTGTCCCACCATACATCTGAATTTATATTTTCCCCTTTTAAGATTTACTTTTTATATTTTTAATTTAATTTTTTTGAGTAATGAATACTTGAGTACTGTGTTTATTTCCCTTTACACTGTTCTATTTCCCCCTACAACTCTCCCTATAACCTTCATTGCCTCTCACATTCATAACATTTTATTTGATGCTTCTGAGTCTGTTAATGTTTCTCATTTGTACATGTGTTTAGAACTGACCACTTGGGTTTGTATAGCCTGTCATGGACTTCATTCCTGGAGAACAAAGACTCTTTGGCATTCAGCAGCTGTCTATTGCCTATAGATCTTCATCTTTCAGTAGAAGTCTATATTTTATTGGCTTCTTAATGTCACTTCTTTACTTTCAATTATCTGGTGTAAAATTTAGTTTGCTATGATTCTATTATCTACTTTATAAAATACTACTACTGCTTCATATAACAAAGACCTGATTATCTGTGATTATATTTACCTACTTATAGGAAGTGCTTAGAATAAAGCAGATCAAAGATACGTAGTAGAATAGATGTTGCAGAGCTTGTGCGATAAAGTAATGGTGAGTTATTGATTAATGGACACAAGATTCTCAATTTAAGATGGATGATGAAAAAGTTCTAGAAGTGAATATACTGGTATTTACTCTAAATACACTTCTTTACACTTCTTACCAATAAATTTTATGCTTAAAATTGGCTGAAAATGTAAATGTTATATCACATACTTTTCACCCTAAAATAATTTTAAAATGCATATTCTTAACCATGTAATTTTCATTACCATATCAAAAACACTTTATATGATTTTCTTTTCCACTGCTTTATGTTTGCTCTGCAATTTGACAAGAAATGATTTTTCTATAAGTCTTTGAAGCTCCCAATTTTATGTCAGCACTTTATATTAAGTGCTTTAGTTTTCACATCAGCAAAACTGACTATGCACTCAACATTGAATCTATTTCAATTTAGAAACTGGTGAGGAACATTTTATAGAGCAAGTTAAGGAAAAATTCCAAACAGTATATTTGATTTTCTCATTCCCATTGAATCTGAGATTGAAAATACAGTTTAGAACAATAAAGTTCTTATGATGATTATGCACCTAAAAGTGAAGCTTTAAAGATAAATGAAGAACATAATAGAATACCAAATATCAAAAGATTTAAAAAAAGACTGTGACATATTTATGACACTTAAATCTGAGTATCATCAATAAAGATAGTGATAACTTCATTTCCCCAAAATAATTAGTAGTTTATTCCATGCAGTTTTATACAATTTAACAGCATAAAATGACACTACCAAAACATGTTTAAAATGTTTTAATGACTAAATATATTTCATAACAATTTGCTAAATTAATTTGATGTTTTGATAAAAAGATACCTCTACATTCATACCCTAATTTTGTTTCTTAGAAAATTATAAAGCCAATATAATAATCATCTGTTACATTATTAATTTTATTATTAGCACTAAATGGGCAAAATGGTTAAGTGTTGTTGGAGACCACTAGTTTATTTCTCAACCACCTTAGCTCAAAATAAACATACAGAAATCTGTATTAATTCCAGTAAGCCAATAGCTTAAGCATATTTCTGGCTAACTCGTATATCTTAAATTAACCCATTTCTATTATTCTGTGTATTGCCACGTGGATGTGGCTTACCAGCAAGTTTCTGGCAGGCTCTGGCAGAGGTGTTTGTCTCCTACTCTCTGACTCTGCCTATTATCTCTATATATCTTTTCCAGCCTGGCTATATTCTGCTAAGCTGTTGTAAATAGGGGAGAGGTGTGGGTTATATTCCCAGCACCTGGCTCCCAGCTCCCAGCCACGGGCCCGCTCAGCCACTGGTTGCTTGTTTATGCCCGAAATAACCACATGAAAACTGTATTCATTTAAAGTCTGCCTAGCCCATCATCACCAGCCTCTTCTTGGCTAGCCCTCACCTCATAACTAACCCATTATAAAAGTCTGTAAGTCACCACGTGGTGACTTACCGGAAAGGTCTAACCTGCATCCAGCTGCCATGGGAGCCTCCTGGTGACTGGCTCACTTCCTTCTCTCTTGCCAGAACTTCCGTTCTGTCTACTCCACCCACCTAAGGGCTGACCTATCTTACAAGCCAGGTAGAGTCTTTATTCAACCAATGAGAGTAATACAAAATACAGGAGACCACTCCCACATCATTAGTTCCTTGCCCAGAGGCCAGTTTTGCCAAGAAGAAGACAAGCCTACATACATTTTTTTAAGTACACTGTTACCCATTTAGAGGTCTTTTTCATCTGAATTTGTCTTTATCTCTAATCTCTTTCTGACCACTGCTTAAAATGCTAAGCAGTGCGGCTAGGACTAATGCTCCTTTGCCTTTTGGTTTCACTTAATCCAACATGGTGGAGGTCCATTCACTGTCTCTGAGACTGATGGGTGGGAGCCATCCTCATGACCTCAACTATGGGTATGTGCAGCATGTAAACCCTTTTTATCTGAGTAAAAGCTAAATCTGCAATGCAACACAGTACAGAGCCTGAAACTATCTGTGCATGGTAGTAATGATTCTCCATGCTCTTCTGCCTGTGAACTCCTAGCAGACCAAATACGGCTGCTTGCTCAGGTGAGGATGCTGAAAGACCAGAATGCTTTCAGCTACTTTTCTCATAACACTGAGTAGACATATAATCACCTGGACCCAAAGCGTGTGGTTGGCCACATGGGTAATCCCCAGTCATCGGGGCATCAATCTGTAGGCAGATGCCATTGGTTCCTGTCCCGACTGCTCTGACTTGAAATAATCACACAGAAACCTGTATTAATTGCAATACGTTTTGGCCAATAGCTTAAGCTTATTTCTGACTAACTCATTTCTTAAATTACCCCATTTCTATTAATCTGTGTATTTCCATGCAGCAGTTACCTTCCAACAAGTCTCTAGTGTGCTTTGGTGGAGGCATCTGTCTCATGCAGGTGACTACATCACTTCTCTCTGACTCCACTACTCTATATTTTTTTCCAGCCTGGCTACATTCTCTTTAGCCATTGGCCAAAAGCAACTTCTTTATTCATTAACCTATCAAAACAACACATATACAGAAGGACTTCCCATACCACTTAAGCATGTGTAAGTGCTTGCCTTCATTAATGACAATCAGAATTCAATCCCTGGGACCCACTGTATTATGGGCCTCCCCATATTTGTTCTATCACTTTTAATATGTTTTGTTGATATTGTAACATAATTACCATATTATTCCTCTTCTTTTTCATCCCTCCAATCCTTCCCTCTATTTCTCTCTCATATTTATGGCCTCTTTTTATTGTTACATTTGCACATATATTCCTAAATTTGTAAGTGTAGCCCATTCAGTCTATAAATGTTACTTGTATGTTTGTGCTTTTAGAGCTGACCAGTTGGTGTTGGATAATCAAATGCTCTGGGTGAAGAAGACTGTTTTACCAATTGTTTAACGTTACTTAACTGCATGTAGCTCTTTCTCTAGGGTTGAGGCCTCCTGAACTTTCACACTTGCATATTAGCAATGTCTACTGGTGTCTTCCTTGTTTAGGTCTTGTTTAGGCAGCAATGTTGATGAGTGTAGCTTTTTTAACTATTCTAGAAGACACAAACTCAGAGCAGACTTTATTTGTCTTTAGCAATGTCCCTGAGCCTTTGGTGGAAAAGTTATGTTTCATATACATCAGTTGAGACTGTTCTACACACATCTTCATTTTGATTGTTTGTGGTTTTCTGTCATGTTCTCTATCTAGTGCAAAAAAAACCTGTTTCTAAATAAGGGGTAAGAGCTACATTTATCTGTGGGTATAAGCATAAATATTTAAAATATAGTTAGGTATTATGGTGGGGACTCCCAAAACTTTAAAGGCTTCTTGTTGCCCTTGTTTGCCTCCCAGAGGTGAAAGGTAAGTTTAATGCTGAAGACACCATGTGGTTCAGAAATAGGACTCAAAGGACTTAATCTAGATACGACCTAAAAGCTATCTCTGAGCTAGCTTTCATGATATGAAACATGCCATGCAAGCTTCTCAAAAAGTGAAACAATTAATAGTCCTAGTCAGCTATGATGCCTATGGACTACAACAATCACCATGGCACAATAACCCTAAGGTGTAGTAGTGCCATGCATGCTTTGGTGACAACAAACAGCTCTCTAATTGGACTAAAGGCCAGTTCAACAAGAGAGAATTTGTTTCGGGTATGAGAAACCTAGCCAATTTTTCAGGGCTAGTGCATCTTGAAAACAGCAGCAGCAACTTTATGAAACCAACATACATGTAAGTGTAATAAAAACAATACAGAAAATCCAAGACATTTGTTACTTGGTATAAATAAAATCAAGCTGATTTGTTTGACCAAGAGATATCTATTGAAATTGTTGATCTTATATCATCTCAAATTTAGTTCAAATAAATTCATATTATGTTTCAAAATTAACAACAATCCATAGAATCAACATCTGAATCATTGCAAAAAAACTCCTACTCTCAAAATTCTATTGCTTTACTATGTAGTCAGTGCTAATAAACTGAGCTCTGATATTTTTATTTGTTCAAAATTAAGGAAAAATAGAAACAGTAAGTAATTCTCTATTTTTCTCATCTTGTTTATTATTCTTAATTGTTATCCAATTGTAATTTTCTTCTTTCTTAAACATCAAATTAACAAAAACTTATGAAAAATGTAAATTAAAACATACTAATGAAATCATAGAATGTACCAAAGTTTAAATGGACTGATCATATCACTACTTTTTTAGATTTTAAGACGTTATTGATGTGCCATAAAATGTTAAAAATTTGATTTCTGAATAACAGAAGACAACTAATTTTCTACAAAATTTGTGATTTGAGAAACTATAAATGTCTAAGAAAGTCCAGATATATTGATATCGTGTTTTGATATGAGAAGTTAATGACATAGTAAGCATTTAAATAATGAAGTTTGTTCTCAAATTTTAACAGTCTAAAAGCATTTTTATTATTTTGAACTCTATGGGAAAGGTGAATAAATGTGTCACAGGGTTTTGACATTTCTCTCCATAATATCAAATGCTTTCTTATTGAAATAAAAAAGTGCAAATGCTTAATTTTAACTAATTAAAATATTTTATCATATGTTTAGATGAGTTTGGTAAGCTGCCTAAAATAGACATTTTATTCTTCATGTAAAAATATATGACATGCATCCTAAGAGTATTTCATATTTTCATTTCTCAAAAATGGTTGACCAAAGTTTTTAGTCATTATATTAACATCTGTTGTTCCATCTGGTGAACCCAAAAAAGCCAATGTATTCTAAATGGATAGTTCAGCATGAATATGCAAATTAATGATATTTCATGACTTCTGTATAAAATGTAAAGAAGCTGCTTCTTCCATGCTTTAAGTAGAAGACCTTAATATATATATATATATATTTCTTCATCATATGTTGGGTTGAGCATTGACTTCATTTCAACAAATCAACCCGAACTTTCTGTAATATAAATGACATCAAAGATTCTTTAGGAATGTCATATGCCTTGTCTGAAATAACCTACTGCAATACATTTTCCAGGAAAAGAAAAAAATGCACACAGCTAAGAGATATTATCATGAAATACAGAAGTACTATATGTAGACACAACTATGTTCAAATGTCAACAATCTACATTCTAGAATCATTAATGAATACTTAAGTGTAAGTTATGTTCTATTTACATACTGTCATTACTTATTCATAATTAAACCCAAGTGTATTCTAAGCACAAACATAACTACTATTTTATCTACCTTCAAATTTCATAATGTATATTTACATATGCATTTTTGTCTTAATCAAGTTACAGTTACAAAGCACATGATACACCTTTATTTAAAGCTGCAATTCATATTAAGAAATAAAATATGCAGAAGATATATGCAAACTTGTGTTTTTGATCAAAATCAACATTTTTGAATTTATGGAAAATTATGGCTGATAGGTGTCAACAATATATAACATGAAGTTCAATAAAGATCTTCTCAAAGTATTACCTGAAAATAAAATGTAGTGTAACTTGATATTATTTTAATACTGGCAATGAAATTCTTAATGATATATCTTTTCAGAATACTAAAGTCACTAATAGTTGTTAGCATCAAACACAACAGGTATAAAATATAAAATATATGAAAAATACTTATCAATATTAAAACTATTTCTTATTTTGTAGCAACTTAGGAATAAACTACTTTTCACTGGTAATTGTGAAATTGCTAAAATTCTATTAAAACAATAGGCTGAAGACAAAGACAATACAATTAATTTAAATGATGCTTTCCTTTTTGGTACATCATCAGATCATTTATGTTAATCTACTTTCTCCTTGAATTAAATAAACCAATTGTGTTGACTTGTCTTCATGTGTTGTTTGTCTTTGAACACGATCATTTGATAAATATTTGTAAGAAATAAAATTAGTCTGACGGAAACCATTTTTACTTATATAGGCAATATAGTTTCTAGTTGTTTAAATGAATACTTCTTAGTCTTGGGCAATATTCCCACTTGCTTTTTTGATGGAGTTAATAATAAGTAATGGATGCTTTTTAAACTGATGTTATTCAAATTATATATCGGAAATAATTTAGTGAAGTGAGTATTTACTCCAGGAGATTGAGAAGCCTTTTTCTGGATGGCCGAAAATGTGTTGAAAATAGACAAGGCAGATAATATGAAAAAGGTAATTGCTTTAGCAAATATATTTAGCCGTTGGAGTCAGTTATCAGAAGAGATGAAGCCACAAATTACAGAGACCAAATGGACCTTCTATTGAAGTTGGAGACAATTTCTGTAGATGTGTTTCTGTACTTTGTCAAATAGTTCTTATTGTGTAATTGAAATAAAATAGAGTCCCATTTATATAATATGAATGTCATCAGGAGGAAGTTGTTCATCAAGAATTGTGTTTCTTACCTGCTTAATTCTAAGAATTATTTGACTATTTTTCATCAGTGAATATGAGGGAAAAGATTATTTATGAGTCAAAGTTAAGAAGAAAGAAGTAATGTTTCCCCCATCTTTCCAAAAGTTTTTCAATGCAGAACACTGAAGGCTTTAAATGGTGGAAGGACTCAGGTCTCCACTGCAAGAAGTAGATCACTGAGCAAGAAAACTCTCAGTTGTATGGCTTTCTTAGTGAAGAATAGCCTTGTGTTTTGTTTTTTTTTAAACTATTAAGATTGTGAGGCTTACAACTTTGACAAATTTTTTTTTTCTAATCAGAATTAAGTAAGCCTTACCAAGCAAAGGCATACATAGACAGCATTTATTGTCAGGTTACAAAAGGCCGTAAGCAAATCTTTCATCTGTGCAGATGCGACCATCCTCTCCAGACACACTCTTCTTATATTGTCTCCTGCTCATTTATCAAATCTGTGTTCAGATATCTTGCTTTAAAGAGTAGATCAATATATCACTCCTCCAGTCAGCTATCAGGGACAGCATAGCCCTGGACATTCACTTCTCCACAGAAATCAGTTCTGTTTTTCAAACTTTGTCTCCTGTGTAGTTGCTTGGATATTTCAGCACATTCTTTCTCTTTAATGTTGGCCTCTAAATTGTTTGAGGTAAGATGTGGCTTGTTATTTTGGAGTTATTAGTAAGTACATATTATATTATTTAACATATAAGGAAAAACAATCATCACTTTGTGAAATATTGAATGAACAAACATTGAATTGGGTATTTGTAAGAAAAATGTATTCTACTACAAATATCTCAACCAAATAAAGTTAGTCTTAAGAATAAGCATATATAAATAGTTATTCAATGGTTCTTTGTTTATTTATAAGATAATTTTAAAATGCAACTCATTTATTTGAAAGCATTTGTGTATTCATTATTAGAAAATTCATATTATTGCTACAAATGATTTAGAAGATCTTTCTTTACAATAAATTTCATGGTGCGATTTTTATTTAAATTTGGTACAAGCTATCTTCTTTTATAAGGCAATTGATTTATTTTATAAACATTCATATTTCTGTCAATTCATTCAAAATACACATAACAAAATATTTTAAGTTTTAAAGCTTCAGAAATACCTGCAATGTGGAAAAATAATTATTGTAAGACTAATACTATCGGAACACATGTAGAAAAACTAAGAGACCACTATGGAAAATGATATTAAAAGCCATTAGTGAGAATATTTACCAGTTTTTTGAGAAAAGACCACTATGTGTTAATTTGACTTTCTCATTGTATGCCCCCTTTATAATCTGTAGTGTCATTTGCAAAATAAACGTTATTTAAGGAATCAAATGTCAATGAATAAATAATACTCAGTAGAAAAAACAAACATGCTAGAAGGTCTGTCTACTCTATAACATTGTCTCACATAATTTAAAAGTGAGATTGTACCTCCTTGAAGAAATACCTGAAATTATTTTGGCATTTCTTCCAAGTATAAAGCAGCCTAATATGAAAACACAGACACACCCTAGAAAAGTTTTACATTATTCTTCTTTAGCAAGTTCCAAAATACTGAATTTTTCAGTGTTGATATGGAGAGCCAGCTATTCTTGAAACATCAAAATTTCTAATCATAATGAATCTTCACTTACTATTTCAATAAATATTTACAAAATATCTTGGTTGCAAAATAAACTAGGTTTTCCCCCTTCAACTTGATGTCATGTGCAAGTTAGCTTTTCAGAGAAATTTCCATCCATTGATAGAAAATTGTGAGGTGAGTTATTTAGGCACTCAATGTAGTACTTGGCTTGCACCAGACTCTATGAATGCTATTTCCTCCCTTGGATGAATAAAAAAATGGAAAAATGCAACAACAATATGTAAGCACCAAATAGATTCTCATGTCAAGGATATGTTTGATACAAGATGAATTTTTTT
This sequence comes from Dicrostonyx torquatus, assembly GCA_028555095.1. Classification (NCBI taxonomy): domain Eukaryota; kingdom Metazoa; phylum Chordata; class Mammalia; order Rodentia; family Cricetidae; genus Dicrostonyx; species Dicrostonyx torquatus. Next base: position 1,049,102 of record JAQHUG010000232.1, on the reverse strand, counting down.
ACAATCAGTTTTCAGTAGTGTGATTCAAACCACGGTAAAATTATAATTAAAAGCTTTCATATGAGAAATAAAACAACAAATATCCCCTGCTTTGTTTGAGCCATCAGTGCAGTGTAAGTTGTCTATACATTGAGTAAGCATAAAAATTTTTTAATGCAGAAAATAAGAAAAAATTATGACAACTGTGAAGATTGCTTACATTTATTAGATAATTAGATATCTATTGTGTATGCTATACTAAGCATGCTGCATATAACATCTGATTTAAACTAACTCAAACATAGCATATCTTAAAATACCCTACGTTGGCTGCATTTTATTTTATTTTATTTTATTTTTTTGGTTTTTCGAGAGAGGGTTTCTCTGTAGCTTTGGAGCCTATCTTGGAACTAGCTCTTGTAGACCAGGCCGGCCTTGAACTCACAGAGATCTGCCTGCCTCTGCCTCCCGAGTGCTGGGATTAAAGGCTTGCACCACCACCACCTGGCGGCTGCATTTTATCAATGACACTTTTCATCCACTATGTACAATTGAACCACTAAGCTCTTATTTTTTGTCCTATGCATATCTCTGTGGGACCTCCTAGAAAAAATGTCTCTTATGTCAAAAATGTGAATTATATGAAAATAAGATACAAAATGAGAATAAAAGAGATGCATCAAACATAATCAAAAAGATCCTGCGATGTGAAGGTTTCCTCTGTGTGCTATAATTACTATTAATGAATAAAGAATCTGCCTTGGCCTGGTGATAGAGCAGAACTTAGGTAATCAGGGTAAACTGGACTGAATGCTGGGAGAAGGAAGGAAGAGAGAGAGACGCTATGGAGCTGAGCCAGATTCAGACATGCCTAAATCTTTGCCGGTAAGCCACTGCCACATGGAAATATACAGATTAATAGAAATGAGATAAATTAATATGAGTTAGTCAATAAGAAGCTAGAGCTAATGGATCAAGCAGTGATTTAATTAATACAGTTTCCATGTGATTATTTCCATTCTGGGTGTCCAGGATGAACAAATAACCTCCTCCAACAATACTGAGAGTTATGAGTTGGCCATGCAATGTTTCCTGCAGGAATAGATTGAAAATTGTTTTACAAGGAGAGGATGCATTTGAAGTAAAGTTGTCAAATTTGGTGGGAGGGGTGAGACTACTTGAGTAGATTAGTGTAAAAGAATACACTGATTTATTGAGTAAAAGACCTGCAAGTCTTTCAAGAATTAGGTAAATGTTTTTTGTTTCATAGAGAGAGAAAAAATTAAAGTAGAAAGATTCAGGAATAGTGACATGGGAGAAAAGAGACTTAGTAAGATTCTCAGAAAATATTGATACTGAGGCTAGACTAAAATTTGAACAGGCCAGTAAGGGACATCTATAAGGCAGAAAAACTTTATGTAACCTGGTAGTCACTTTTTTAATACTGGAGGGGGTTAACCTATGTTTCACATCTGCTGGAGAGGCAGTCTGTCACTGAACAACATTACTCTGGTCCTCCTTTGACCTTATGAAATGTGTTTATTTATTTTGAGTATTTTTAAAAGTGTATTTATTTTTAACTATCTTTTCTCATTTTACATACACTCCTTCCCCTTCCACTCTCTCGATATTTCCCCACTCCATTCCCCCTCATTCCACCTACCATCCTTTTCTCAGAGAGGGTAAGGCTTCCCATGGGAAGTCAACAATATCTAGTGCATTGTGTTGAGGTAGGGTCAAGGCCCTCCCCACTATATCTAGGCTGACCAAGGTATCCCTCCAGAGAGAATGGGTTCTAAAAAGCCAGTACAAGCAGTAGGGATAAATACTGGTCTCAGTGCCAGTGGCCCCTCAGTCTTCCCCAGCCATTCAACTGTCACCAACATTCTGAGGGCCTAGTTTGGTTTTATGCTAGTTCCTTTGCTATCAGGCCAGAGTTCGTGGGCTCCTATTAGCTCAGGTAAGCTGTTTCAGTGTGTATCCCCACCATGCTCTTTACCTCTTTGCTGGTATTCTCTCTTCTCCCATTCTTCAGATGGATTTGGTAGCTCAACCCAGTGTCCCATTGTGGTTCTCTGCATCTGCTTCCATCAGTTGCTGGATGAAGGTTTTATTATGACATTTAAGTTAATAATCAATCTGAATATAGGACAAGGCCAGTTTGGGCACCCTCTCCACTATTGAGTAGAGTCTTAGCTGGGGTCATCCTTATGTATTGCTGAGAATATCTCTAGTGCGAGGCATCTTGTGAGCCCCATAATGGCTCCCTCAGTCAAGACATATCTTTCCTTGCTTTCTGTCTCCATTCTTTCCCATCTCGACCTTCCCATTCCCTCAAGTTCTCCTCCTTTCAATTCTCCTCCTCCTTCCCCCTTCTTCCCACCTTTCTTTCCCCATCCTCACACTCCTAATTTTCTCAGGAGATCTTGTCTATTTCCTTTTCCAAGGGGATCTATATATGTATCTCCTAGGGTTTGCCTTGTTACTTAGCTTCTCTGGGGTCATGTACTATAGGTTCATTATCCTTTGCTGTACAGCTAGTATCCACTTATGAGTAAGTACCTACCATGCTCATCTTTCTGGGTCTGGGTTACCTCACTCAGCATGGTTTTTTCTAGTTCTATACATTTGCATGTGAATTTCAAGATGTCATTGGTTTTTTTACAACTGAGTAGTACTCCATTGAAAACAGCTTGGTATTGGTATAAAACAGAGAGGTTGACCAATGGAATCAAATTGTAGACACCTATGAACACCTGATTTTTGACAAAGAAGCTAAAATTATACAATGGAAAACAGAAAGCATCTTCAACAAGTGGTGGTGGAATAAGTGGATGTTAGCATGTAGAAGAATGAACATAAGATAGATCCATATCTATCCCCATGTACAAAACTCAAGTACAAATGGATTAAAGACCTTAATATAAATACAATGACACTGAAGCTGATAGAAGGGAATGTAGGATGTAGCCTTCAATATATGAGCACAGGAGATAACTTCCTAAATATAACACCAGTAGCACAAACACTGAGAACAACAATAAATAAATGGGACCTTCTGAAACTGAGGAGCTTCTGTAAAGCAAAGGACACAGTAAAGGAGACAAAAAGGCACTCTACTGAATGGGAAAAGAGCGTCACCAACCCCACTTCAGACAGAGGACTGATCTTCAAAATATATATAAAGAATTCCAAAAATTGAACATCAAAATTCCAAATAATCCAATATAACATGGGGTACAGAATTAAACAGATTCTTCAACAGAAGAATCTCAAATGGCATAAAGACACTTAAGGAAATGTTCAACATCCTTAGCCATCATGGAAATGCAAATCAAAACATCTCTGAGATATCATCTTCCACCAGTCAGAATGGCTAAGATCAAAAACATCAATGATAGTTTATGCTGGAGGGGATATGGAAAAAGGAAAACATTCATCCATTGCTGCTGGGAATGAAAACTTATCAACCACTTTGGAAATCATTATGGCTGTTTCTCAGAAAATTGGGAAACAACCTACCTCAGGACCCAGCAATACCACATTTGGACATACACCCAAAAGATGCTCAATCATGCTACAGAGGCATTTGTTCAACTATGATCATAGAAGCATTATTTATAGTAGCTAGAAATTGAAAACAACCTAATTGACCCTCAACCTAAGAACAGATAAAGAAAATGTGGTGCATTTACACATTAGAGTACTAGTCAGTGGTAAAAAAACAACATTTTATTTTGAGTTTATTTGGAGATGGTATACCTCTGAGTAGCCATACTGTCCCAGTACTCACTTTGTATGCCAAGATAGTATCAAAATTATAGAGATCTGTCTTCTTTTGTCACTGAGTGCTAGGAATAAAGGTGTGTACCACCATACCTGTGATTTTGAGACACAGTCTCACTAAATTGTCCTAACTAGAATTGAACGGACTCTGTAGTCAAAACAAGCCATACACTTGGATTATTTCTTCTTTCATATCCCAAGTAGCTGGTGATATATGCATATGGCAACAGATTTAATAAAGAAGATAATCTTTAGGTATCTTTAAACATTGTTAAAGTCAAACAAAGAAGTCAGGTAAGCTTTTGTGCTTATTCTAATTGATCAATGTGGATAACACATTTCAATTTACTTTAGAAGCAAAGGCTGGGAAATTTAACCACCTTTTCATGTGATCTAGGGGAAATTGACAACATGTATCTTGATTAATTTAGATGAAGCACACTGGTTCTGCATGAAAAACCACTATACAAAACACAAAAAGGAGATTTCCTTCATTTTGCCATTTTCTAGGATTATATGATTTTGATAATGTCCAATATTTTCTGATATGTGGAGAGAATGGCTATGAAGATTGTTAAATAATAAGATGCTAATAGGTTAATGATTTGTATACTTATAGCATGGATGCAATGTTAGGAAAGAGGACATTAATAAATAACAATAGTATCCTGTCTTTTAAATTTTAATTTTTGACTGCTAAGGACTTATCTAAGTATGTTACATTATCAACTCATTTAAAAACTACCATCAATCATTCACTATTTCCATTTAGCAACATTATTTTCATTTTAAAGACAAGAATTTTAGAGATTAAGTGACTTAATAAGACTGCTAGTAAGGAATACTTCTGGAGCTCCAAATCATTCCAGCCAAAGATTTCCACCAACTGCTCTGGCTTCTTCGCCTAAATTCAAAGCATTCTGTTTTTTTGTTTTGTTTTGTTTTGTTTTTCTAAAAGGGGAATGGAACAAAAACAATTGAAAACGGGAGAAAGTGATAATACATCAGTTTTTTTTTTTTTTACATACAAAACCAATGAAGTCCAACAAGTGCTCCTAAAAGAAGACAAAGAGAAATTGAGAAAAAACTGAATGTCCAACCTTATACGTAGTAGAATAGTAATAGTCACAGCTAATAGAACATGATATAAAAGAGTGACTGACACTTGAGCAGGGAATGAAAGAACAATTTAAGCCAGTAGTAACAATGTCCACTCCTTTTTTTTTTTCCTGTGAGAGAATGGGGATGAGGTGAAGATGAGGGCCAATTTCAATAAACTTTATTATCTTGGTAAACTATCATATCATAGTTTCATTCTGTAGCAAATGAGACTATGTTCAGTCTTCTTGATAGAGGTAGAAGTTATCTGGCAAATAAGCCTTTTAAGAACATCAAAGCAATCTTGATGATTTCCTTACTAGTACAATTTATCCTGCAAAAGCAGAAGACATTGACTTAATCCAGATAGCACATGACTCTTTCCCCTTCCCTCATTTATACTTTCTTGTACATATCCTGCCTTGAGATATATATTTCTAATGAGCATCTTGCAATTCAATATACTTTGTCTAATTAGCTCAGGAATATACACTACCTGGGTGTAAGATATATTAACCTTTTTTTTTTTACTATTTGGAATGTCAAAAATATGTAAGTTACTTACAATTCTGAACCCTAATTTGTAAAGAAATGAAGATTTCTCTAACTACAGTGATTTCATGGGAAACGTTGTATAATAAAAAAAAAAAAACAGTGAACATTTACTAAGCTCATTCCATACCCCTACATGAATAGTGGGAACTTTTTCAGTCTGTCATATTCCCCACCACCTATTAGTAGAGGATATGCTGCCTTTTATTTGAACAAACAAATTAAAGTTCTGAGATATTAATCACTTTACCTAAGAACTTTTATCTTAAGGTTTGGAGCAAATTTTGAACCCTGAATCCATCCCACTCAGAATTAATTACTAAAATTATATAGAATTAAATTAAATAAGACAAACTTAAAGACATTATTTAAACAGTTTTACATCATCTGAAATGTGTAGCCAAACATCTACCTTTCTCTCATAAAATTATGATGATATTAAAAAATTGATATACATAAAATATTTTAAAGCACATAGAACTACTACTTAATATTAATTAACCATGATGGTTTAGGTTTTGAAGACAATAGCATCATACTCCCTTTTCTTAGGAGAATAGTTAGGCATAAGATGTTTATATGATTTTATATACTAGGAGAATTATAAAAAAAGTATCCATTTTTATTAGATCAATTCACATGTACTTTTAACATGAATATTGAAATGTCTTTTCTGCCTGTTATTAAATTTCTTGGGTTTCTAAAAGTAAAATTTGTGTCTTATTTGCATCTAAGGATGGACATTTACGCACTGGTATTTCAAGACATTTTGAGGATCTGCATACCATTCTGTTGGTATCTAGGGTATTAAGAGCATCATAATATTCAGATGTGTTTTCTCATGTCTCTCACTGATGTGAATAGACATGCTATTGACTTTAACTACTTGCTTATGGTGTTTGGACTCTGTGAAATTTCTGCTAAGCATGAGTTATCTTGTCCCAGGCATCTATACTTAGATGTATATACTGTGAGCAGAGATCAAAAGCCAAAAAATAAAATCCAGGAGAAAGGTCAAAGTATAGATTTAAGGATCCATTCCATTATCATTATCTACAGACAACCCAGATAAGGGTTGATGCAATGGCAAATATTCATGAGCTCAGAGCTATTTTAAACTAAAATTTATTTTCAAGCCTGCAAGGTTGATGTTCAGGTGACAATGGTAATGTGTGCTTAGTTAAATAAAAGCTGTGACCAGCCATGAGAGTTTGTGATCAATTTATTCTCTGGGAAGTATATGATTTATAGATAAGGCAATCTAGGCCCAAAGGTTTGCAATAGGTATTTCTCAGGTTATTATTAAAAAATGTATTAAAACTCTGCTTAACTATTTCACACAAGCATTATTAAGGTATGTGGGAAAATGTAATATAACTATATCTTTAAATCTTAAACGTACTTATTTGTTTATTTTGTTCATGAATGTGGGAGATAGGTGTGCATGTGATAATGCAAATATGTGCAGATCACATGAAAACTTGTAGGAATTATTTGTCTCTTTCTGCCACATAAGTTCTAGGACTCAAATTCAGATCATCTAAGTGGTGTCAGCATTTTTATTTTATGCATATAGGTGTTTTGCTTTCATGTATATCTGTGCACAGCATGCATGCCCAGTAACTAGAGAGGCCAGACGAGGGAATAAGATCCCAAGAACAGGAGTTACAAAAGGTTGTGAGTCACCACATGAATGCTGACATTTGAATATGGGTCCTGAAGACCTTGATAAAATGCAGATTCTGATTCATGATGGTGTCATTGGTCTTCAGAATAAAAACTGGGTAGAGATTCATACATTCAGGTAGACCTTTGGACCCATCTATAATAAGTCTCAAATTAAATGCTACTGGGTGACTTTAATAAACTATATAATACTGGTAGTATAAAATTACTTTGAGATTCAGGTAGTACTTTGCACAACTAAAGAAAATTCTTAGTTTCTTTGCTTCCTTCTGTTCCTTGGTGTTTCCACTTTTTTGTTTGTTTTTCCTTGCTTCAGTGCTCTTGAGTATGTGGAAATCCTTCCTGAAATCTTTCCTTGATTATCCATTTATTTTATTCCTTGGAGGCATTTACAATAGTAGCACTTCTAAAAATGAAAAGTTAAGATGTACAGGAAATACATGATGAAAACCTGACTCTATTATTTTCTTGAATCATCAGTGAATAAGTTGTTTCTTTCTCTAGATTTGGACTCCATAAGAGTATCTATAAAATTTCTAGAGTCTTCTATATTTTTGTCATACTCAGAATTGTTTGAGTATTTTTAGAAATGAGAGGAATTTTTTATCAGTCATTTGTTTAGTATTTGAGACTTGATTATGTTTAATATAGGCCCAAAGAGAGGAGAAGAGAAAGAACTTTGTCTAAGAAGAGAGCAGACACCTTTGCATTTAATCTCAATTTTTTGTAACTGCATGGATTGTGAAAATAGAAAAAATAAAAATAACACAAACTTCCTGCAGTCAAATTACCACCAATGATCCCAGACATTATCTCACCAAATATAAACAAACATAATCTTAGAGAGCAGGGACTATGGAGCCATCCTGTTCTTATGATAGAAACAAGTAAAAATCTTTCACCAAATGATAGTCCACTTCATTTTTCTTCCTACTCTTTTCTCTTCCTCTCCTCCACACTCCATCTCTTCCCTCTCTTGTCCATTGTTTCTTTTGTTTTAAAAACAAGGTCTCATTATGTTGCCAAGACTGGTCATATGCTATCCTCTTACTTTTTCCCTACCTCACTGTGTCAGAATTATAGGCAAATACTTTGAATAGTATGGGCAGTGCTTTTAAATTTCAATATCTTTCTTACCAAGCAAAACCACAGAAAAAAATTGTAGAATAAAATATCAGTTCATTGCCAAAATTCAGAGGATTATATTACTGTTACATACAGATTTTTATTTAGCTCCCGGTTTCTTTTAGTTCCATACCTCTACATTCATTTATAAATTATAAATATGTAGTCTACAGCCACATGCCATAAATATAGTATTTATGTATCTGAAAATCTAGTGTACAATATTTCATGAATGTTTGTATACACACACACACCCATACATACATACATACATACATATAAATTTTAAAAAGTTTATCTGACACGATTTGTTCTGTTTTTTGAGACAGGGTTTTCCTGTGTAGCCCTGGCAGTCTTGGAACTTTTACCAGAGAATAGGCTGGCCTTGAACTCAGAGAACTGCCTACCTTTGCCTCCCAAGTGCTGAGTATAAAGTTATGTACCATCTCTTCCTGGCTCAGATGAGAAATTTTTAAAAGAAGAATAAATTTTTATGTTAACTGTAGCAAAGAGTCCGCTTGTTGGTTTCCATCTGCTCAGCCCCGAAATAATCACAGAGAAATTATATTATTTAAATCACTGCTTGGCCCATTAGCGCTAGCTTCTTATTTGCTAACTCTTACATCTAATTTAACCCATCTCCATTAATATTTGGATCACCACGAGGTCATGGTTTACCAGCAAAGTTTCAGCATGTCTATCTCTAGTGGCGGCTCCTCCACTGACTCTACCTCCTTTCTCCCAGAATTCTGTTTAGTTTTCCTCACCTACCTAAGTTCTACCCTATCAACAGGCCAAGGCAGTTTCTTTATTCACCAATGATATTTACAGCATACAAGAGGAAATCCCACATCAGTTAACAACATGATAAATATACTATAAATTTTATAGAAAGACAACATCATCTAAATACCAAGAGTACAGAACTATGATATTTGGGTATGAATTCTAACAATTTTAAAGACAATCTGCTTCTAATTATCTGACAGTGTATATTGTTAATAACCTTACTGAAAGCCACAAATACAGCAGTAGCACTTAATTATGAAACAGTCTATAATACAACACAATGCCGTTTTTCTGCTGCCTTCAAGATCGAATTGGCAGCAGAGCTTACTATAATGAACTGTCATGAAGATTCAGAGTGCTGTTTTCAGCAGTTTTGCATTTGGGTATTCAGATTTTATGGTGTATGAAATCTGAATTGAATGTGCTCCACCACAGTAATTCTTATTTCAAAGTATTTATACTTCCCTTTTCATCTGAAAAGCATGTTAATAAAAAGCATATAAGATATTAAGAATAAGTACCCATCATGAGCTAATAACTAAATAGAAGTCTAAAATTCTTTATGGTACACTAATAATACTTGGATCTGAGAACTATCTTGTCCTGTAATACACATTTAAATAAGAACTTCACATTTCACCAAGAGTCTCAGTGTCAAATTCATTAGATCAGAGCTATTAGCATTTATTTATTCAATTATCTTTGTACTAAGAAACCAAAATATCTATTTTCTCTTGAATCTTGATATTTTCTACACATTATTTAATTATGTGTCCACAGTATTAATGGACTTAATTCACACAACCGGAATTTATATGAAACTTTAAAAGTCATTGCTTTTAAAGGCTTTCTGAGTAGCTCTGGCTTTTCTGCCCTTCATGGTTAATATTCTCCTTTCTGCATTGTATTTATTTTAGATAGAGTGGCAGAGGGTTTGAAATATGGAAAGGCATTTTAGTTTCAGTAATAATTAATATAATGCTAAATACATCTAAAACAAATTATATTTAGTGGTAAGTATGTATCTATTTAAATTTAACACAGTGCCATTATTTAAAAAAATATGTATGGGTAGATTACCTGTGTGTATGTCTGTGTAGCATATGCATGTGATGCCCACAGAAACCAGAAGAGGGTTTCAGTTCCCTCTGGAACTTGGGTTCCAGATGCTTGTGAGTTATATGTGGCTGCAGAAAATCAGATTTGGATGGTCTGGAAGAGAAGATCTTTACCACGGAGACAGCTCTCCAGTCCTGTGCTGTTGCTTTTAAGGGAACGTATTTCAATACAGAGCTCTGATTATCCTAGAACTCATTTTGTAGTCTAAATTAGCCTCAAATTTATGATTTTCTTATATTGGTATATCAATTAATGAGATTTTAGAAGCACACTACCACAACAGGCATAGAATGTTATTTTAAAAGGGCTAACTATTTTATATAAATTTTCTTCTGTCAGGTGTAGGAGCCAGCCATGATAAGCTAAATATGAAGAGATCACCCAAAGGAAGTTCTTTACTTCCAACCATTATCACCTGCGAGAGTAGGACTCAGCCATCAATAAGTTTACTGGAGACCTGAGTCTCAGTATTTTACCCTGAAGCAATACCTGGTTGCAAGAAGGACCTTAAACTAAAATTTCCTGAGTACCACCCAAGAACCAGACCATCCAAAGAAAATGCCTAACATTTCAACCTCTGTAGATAGGATCCCCTGCCAGCACACACTCAGCAGGACACCCCTAGACAAATGCCAGCCAATCAGGTGTCCTGAACCTCAGAAACATCTCACCCCCACCTTTACTACCATAAAAATCCAACTCTTAAAAAAAAAAACAAAAACCCAACTCTTACTGAGCTTAGGGCTTTCCGTTTATTGTACATGCAGAGAGACCAAGTTTGCAAACTTCCATTAAATAAAAGCTTTGAAAGACCCCCGAGGAGTACCTTCCTTCGGGAGAGACCCCGTGCCCAAGGACCAGTCGAGACCACTCGTTCGGATGCAAACTGCAAGAGGTTTTATTCGGATACACAGGTATACCTGGGCTACAAAGTCTCTCGGAGGACTTGCGCGCCGTCAGGTTGGGGCGAGGGGTTTTTATAGGAGAGCCAAAAACACAAAACAAAAGCGAGATGCATGGTTACAGGAAATTCCATTGGTCAATTCAAATAAGGCTGCTAACTCATGTTGAGTGGCAAATTCTTGGCCTTTTACCTAGATCCCCAAGGAGGGGGTTGCCCAGGGGCTTTATCTCTTCCTTCTTCCCTTAGCTGGAGACCAGATGGCGGGCTATAGATATCCTGACTCACACCCTGCATCCTGTCACAGGACAAAAGGGCCTGGTATCCTATCTTACAATAGAGGCCTGACTTGTTTGTCTGCAATTCCTGCATTACTGCTATCAGCATCCAGGGTTTTTCTTTTTCAGCTTTTACATATGGAGCTTGGTCTCCTTGTTTGCTTTTTGGGGACTTTGCAGATTTGGACATAACACATGTATTTAAAAGTATGGTGACATTCATGAATTATTTTTTCATACATAATGAGATCTGTCATTTGGAGTTGTAAGTAATAATAAAAACCCCATTTTAGCAAATCGTAGGATGGCTTCAGTATTCCATAAAATAATATTGCTTTGTTTTAATCTTTTATTTTTGTTTTTACAGACCAAAGTTTTTTCTCCCTTCGCTGTTACCAATTCATCCCCATCTCCCTTCTCTCCACCTTTCCCCACCCCCTCCTCCTCCATTGTTTCTCTTGAGATACAGGCAGGCCTCCCATGGATATCAGCCAGCCTTGGTAAATCAAGTTGCAGTAGGAATAGGCATCTCCTCTCCTCTTAAGGCTAGGTAAGCTAAATCAGTATGAGGATTAGGTTCCCAAAACCCAGCACAAAAGCAAGAGACAGCCTCTGCTCCCACTGTTGTTACTTCCACAAGACGACCAAGATACACAAATATCACATGTATGCAGAGGGCCTATGTCAGACTAAAGCAGGCTTCCTGATTGTCAGTTGAGTCTCTATGAGCCCCACTGAGCCTAGATTAGTTGATATTGTGGGCTGTTTTCATGTGGTAATCTTAGCCCCACTGGGTTCTACAATCCTTCCTTCTCCTCTTCTGTAGGATTCCCCCAGACAAAAGTTTTTAATAAAACATTTACAAACCAAATCCAAGAACACATCAAAAAATCATTTACCATGATCAAGCTGGCTACATCCCAGAGATGCAGGGATGGGTAAATAAATATTCAGCTTTAAATCGTATTAACATTGTTAAATATACTTTTATATGTTATTGTACTTTGTTAATATAGACATTAATATTTTGACATATGTAGCACAGTCTATTTAACTACTTTCTTGTTTTTTTACATAGTTTTTTCTATGTTTTACTTTAAATAATACTACTATAACTATTATATAATCTAATATTTGTACATTTTGTATAATATATTTGATCATAATATTCCAAAATGAAATTTTGAGATTAAGCAGCAAGTATATCCAATTAATGCATTTTATTAGATTTTGTAATTTTCTTTTCAATAAGATTTTTCAGTTCACATGCTTTTATATAATGCCTGGGAATTCATATGTAATGCCTGGGAATACATATTTAAAACCTAGTGCATTATTAATTTGTTTAATCTTGAATACAGTAACAAATAGGAACAAAGTGAACTCTGAGCATTTTTTCAGTTATATATTCTTTCATATATAACATTTCTGTTTTTAAAGTAATAATATTGACTATTTATATATCTTAAAAACTTACATGACCTTGTAACTTCTTTATCACTTTTAAATTTTTTACATTTTAATTGCTCAAAATATAATTATCATGCAAAATAATTAGTGTATTGTACTGTGATTCCTGTAAAAATTGTAGGACAGTGTGTCAATTCACTTTACAATTACTTTTGCCTCCTTAACTGACTGTCAAGGCAAATTAAGTTTATGAGTATGCATACAAATCAGTTTTGTAGTGTGCCTCACAAAAGTACATAATGATAGTTTATGAATTGTCACCTTAGAAAAACATATTTAAAATAATGTCAGGGCTTTCTTTTTTATAAATTAACTAATTTTCTTATATAAAAAGATTTTTGATATTCCAATGCATATCCTTTATGCTTATATTTAAACTTTTACTTTTCTTCACTTCCCAATTAGTTCCAACTATTGTTTTTGAACTGAAATTATTAATTCCCTTTCATCCTTCTATCTTTATGAAAATATGAAACAGTTTGCTGGGAAAAATACACATGCTTCCATAAAGATTTTTTTTAAGAGACTAGACAGATGGATCAGTAGTTAAGAATGTATACTGTTCTTGTAAAGGACCTTAATTTAGTTCCCAGTACTCACATTAGGTAATACCCATCCAGTAATTCCAGCTTCCAGGGATCAAACACCCTCTCTGTACTACTTGAGTACCTGATCTTATACAAACACGCGCTCACATACTTAAAAAAAAATTCTTTCTGAAAAAGTAGTTTATAAAAAGCAGATTTTAGAACAGATGTGGTTATGGGTCACTAGAAAGTATGAGGAGGTATAAAAGAAAATTAAAGGTTAACTTAAGCTACATGGGAAAACCATGTTTCAGGAAATCCCAAAGAAGGAATCAAAGAGAGAAAGAATTAACTGAAAGTTTGAAAGTCAAAGAGACTCTGAATACAGACATTAACATTGCATTGCTCTACTTACTGTCAGTTCATTCCAAACATTTTTCAGTGTTTGAAATGTAAAGCAATCTCCTTTTTCATAGTTGAAATTTCACATTATGTCATCTGTAGCACATTTTCTCAAATTTGTTCAGAGGGCATTTACTGATCCATTTTAATACTATGTTCCTATGAATGTCATTTCCTAATATTTTGGATGTAATAACTGTTACTTGGAAATTAAAGTGAAGATTAGCAATTATATTTTGTATTTCATGATTTTCTATGCAGAAACTGTAACTTCACTAATTGATATTGCATAAACCCTAAACTTACATTTAAATAATCAATTATTATTTGAATTTATATGTAGTCAGATTTTTCTTTCCTGCCTGCCATCTCAGCCAGTACCCTTAAAGTTGTTTTGGAACCTTGGTAATCCACCTTTATTGAGGTCTTGTCCCCTTGCTCTGAAAATACATAAACTTTTAAAGGTCACATACATATATGTATTAATATAAGTACAGACTGTGCATTGTACAAAAGTCAGCCAAAAATGATTTTTTGCTCTACGTTTGAGCAGGTAAAATATACATCACATGCCTTGTAATTCTAGGTTTGTTTTATTGTTTGTAGTTATTATTTTCAGGGGATCTTCCCTGATCAAACCTAATGCATATCAACCTGTAACAAATCCAGAGTCTCTCATCTCCTGTGGAAATTGAAATATAAACTCTCCCTAAAAGCAACACATCTTTTGACTTCCTTTTTGCATTCAAAATCTTTTTAGAATACATAGGTTGATTTCATTTAGTAGCTTTCAAAATAAAATGTCTCTTAAAAGCTATTGCTCCTTCATTAGAGGTCAAATTCAAAGACAACACAAAATATACAGGATCCAGACACTCTGTGTATTTCCCATTTTTATGTGGTTTATTATATTTTATTTCTATATGACTTTTCAAGTTCTTTATTTTGTTATTTTTAGACTTTTAATCTATGATTGTTCTATTCTTTCTCTTTTTATCTCTCAAGTCCATGTATATAGGTTGTAATCCTTTAGAGCTTTTCCTTTTCTCTCTGGATCTGTCTTATTGAGCATCTATATTGTTTCAAGATTGCATGAGATGAATCATAAACTGCTAAAGCAACCACCACTGGTGTAGCTTACTAGCTGGCAGCTGGTTCATCCCACATGCAACTGCTGGGAAATGTGTCTCTGTACTGCAACCACCATGAGAGACATGATAATAGGAAGCTGTATTTTGTTCCATTTTTGAGTATTTAGAAACTTTTTTTAAACTTTCTCAGGGCTTATGTGGATGTAGGTACCCCATGTTGAGTGCCATATATAGGCCAACTTTTCCTTTCTGTACAACTGGCCAATAGCTGGACAGGATAAGGTTAGAAAGAAGACCCAGACCTAGGTCAATGGGAAGAAGAAGGCCAGAGTCAGAAGAATTGTGAGCAGACACAGAGAGAGAAGAAAGATAAATGTGCTATGTAGAGTACAGATAAGGTATATGGATTAATTTAGAATGTAAGAGTTAGCTAGTAACAAGCCTGAGACATTTGCTGAAGATTTATAATTAATATTGTGTCTCTGTGTTGGTTATTTGAGAACTGGCAACAGAAAAGGAATGTGGATTTACTATTGCAGCTGTTTTTAAAACTTCATATATAATACATATAACATGAAGCTTATAATTTTAACTTATTTAGGTTGTAAAATTTGGTGAATTTTATTATATTCACAATAATGTACAACTGTGTTTAGGACAGAAGGAAACTTTAAAACTTCACCATTCTTCCCTTAGATACTTCAATTTCTTGGTAACAAGTAATCTACATTTTAGCTTGTATGTTTGACTCCTCTGGCTTTCTTATGAATACAATTATATAGTAGGTAGTCTTTTTGACTACATTCATTTATCAGTTTAAAATGCCCTTCAAACATATAATATGTTTAAGAGCTCTATTCCTTTTCTTTAGGAAATTATACCCCCTTTAAAGGATTTACTCCTTTATATTTATTTACTTTTCACATCAAAATATTTCTACCAACATTCGCCTACTTTTTTGCAAAAACATGTTTTAATTTACTCAAGTATGTATTTAGTATATTTACTATAGAATAAGATCTATTTTCTTAAGGAAATGCTCTAGGTACTATTTCCACATCTAAACATTACGAAAAATATGTTAATAGAACATGAGTTTTTGTTTTTCCACATCATCAAAAATGTTTTCTGTTAGTTATTATTATTATAGACATCCTAGTGAAGCATAAAGTAGCATTTCATTTTGGTTTCATATATTTGTTATTAAAAGCTCAATTTACAAATTCATTCATAATTTTATAAGTGGTATTTTTTATATTAAAATTAGTAGAGTAATGTTATAATGCAATCATTGGTGGTGTGATATTTTACAAGAAATTAAAGATATATCTGTAATACATTTTTGAAAGAAAATTAGTTTGCAAAGATAACGATCTGATCTGAGTCATTGTTCATAGCAAACTATTTCACTTCTCATGTCCTGTTCTTTAATAACACATTTATAAAAAGTTTTAAATTTTTTAAATTTTTAATATTTTTGTTTTTTTCCATATTCTTTTATTTTTTTATTCAAAAATTTACACTTCCTCCCCTACTCCCAGTACCCTCCTGCCCTCCCTCACTACCCCTCTTCCCTCCCCCTGCATCCTTAAGAGAGGGCAGGGTACCCTGCCTTGTGGAAAGTACAAGGCCCTCCTCGCTCCATCCCGGCCCAAGAAGGTGTGCATCCAAATAGACTGGGTTCCCAAAAAGCCTATACATGCAGAAGAGATAGGTCCCAGTGCCATTATTGATGGCTACTCAGTCTGCCCGCATTGGCAGCCACATTCAGAGAGTCCGGTTTGGTCATATGCTCATTCAGTCCTGGTCCAGCTGGATTTGATGAGCTCCCAATAGATCAAGCACACTGTCTCAGTTGGTGGGCCAGTCCCTCCTGGTCCTGACTTCCTTGCTCAACTTATCCAACCTTCTGCTCTTCGACTGGACCTTGGGAGCTCAGTTCATTACTCTGATGTGAATATGGGTCTCTGTCTCTATCTCCATCCATCCCACAAGATTTCTATGGTGATGATCGAGATATTCATCTTGACTATGGGACAAGGCTAGTTCAGGCACCCTCTCCTCTGCTGCCGAAATCCCTAGCTGGGGATATCCCCATAGGATTGGCAAGATACTTGGCTCTAGAGGGGATGCCAGATTTTTAAATTGTTTAAAAGAAGTTTAAAAAAGTTTTAAAAGAATTAAATTTTAGCTTTTCAAGTCTAACATCTAAAATGTTTGGGTAAGGAGAAAAAAGACATGCTTATTTATAGCCTTTATTGACTTCCAATAGGGAAAAATATAAGTTCTCATGGAAAAAATTTTTATATAATACTAATATACAAATCATTGTTGCAGGTAAGTTAAACCCATGTAGCAATTCCATTAACTCCACTGTTCTTATTGTTAATTAAATTAAATGCCTTCATGAAGTATTTTGCTCTTCTGAAAGACAAAGAATAAAAATAGTTGAAACTAAAGCAATATAGAGGAATAGGAAGAAGTAGTATATGATTTTATAAAATTACTGTATTTTAGAATTTGATTGTACTTTATGACCATTTTACATTTTTAAAGCTTTGCTAGAAATAGATTACTTTTCATTACAAAATGAGTCTGCCATTTTCTTAGGAATTCTTCTACTGGCGTGTTTTACAAATTTGTCAATGGCATCTTTTGTTTCACTTAGTAGAAAAATCCTGCCTGCATTCTCAAAAATCCAGCTGAGAATGTTGTCAAATTACTATTTGCCAAGGTTCTGAGGATTCCTATAAACAAAATAAAACAAAGGAAAGCAAAGCAAAACATCATAACTATGTCATAATTGTTTCCATGATCACTTTTCTTTTTTTCACTTGTGTAAAAGACAAAACTCTAGAAATGGTGGCAAGAAAATTTCTGCTTCTTATTTATTGACTGAAAAAAACCCACCTTCCCAAATGACCTAACCTTTCTTAATTCTGAAAAAAATGATAATCAACTCTTTGAAAAGAGATCTAAAAGTATGAATTATATTGATTATTTGGCAAAATTTCAAGAAAGATCCAAACATACTTTATATTAACATACATATTATTTAAAATTATGTGCTTTGTACTTTTTTTGATTTCAATTATTTGCACAGGTTGAAGTGCGTAATACCAACCAAGAAATATCCATCTGCCATGGTCTTCATAACTTGACAAAAGCTACTGAGGAGAGAAAGGGTTTCTTTTAGATTATAGTGCCAGGTTATAATCCATAATATCAAGAAAGTCACAGCAGCTGGAGTTCAAGAGAGTAGGTTGCATGGCATCCATAGTCAAGACGCAACAAGGGATGAATTAACACATGCTGCATGCCTGATAATGCAGAGCTCATTTTCTCCACTTTTACAGCATTCAGGATCTACTGCCTAAAGAACAACACTACCTATAGTGGGTTGATGCTTTCACCTCAATTAGTCAACATCACCTCCCACAGAAAAGTCCACAGGTAACCCTGAGCTAGCCAATCCTACAATTGGGACTCTTTTCCCCAATGATTCTAGTTTATGTCAAGTTGGCAATTAAAGCTAGTTATCACAAACTGTGTTTCAGAAAAACAAAATAAAAAATAGTTTTTGATTGTTTGGTTATACAATAAATGATGGCTAGATATTATTGATTCATAATGTGCCAAGTCATTAGATTTGAATCTATAATTTATAAAAAATATAGCCTTAGACAGGTGACCATTTTTAAGTGTTAGTTACACTGTTCAGATATACCATGTTGTTATACTTATTCCTTTTCTCACATGTACCATTACTATTCAAATTTCCATTAAAAAGACAAATAACAGAAGTTCACTAACCTTTGCGGAACTTCATTAGGTAGGCTACAGTAATAATGTTATATAACAAGCAAAGTGATAACTATTAATTATTTGATGGTGAAAGATATAAAGTTTGACTTCCTAACTTGTTGCTTATCAGTACTTTACTGGTATTCAATTAGATTAAAATCTGTTTTGAAATATTAATTTTAAATACATTGTTATTTTTGTATCTGTGGCAGAGTAGCTACAATTAATTCTATTGCTGCCTCAGCTAGTGACTGCATCTCTGCCACCACAGCCTTGCTGTTTAGGCCACAGTCTGGAGAAGCTTTCATGTTCAGCCACCACTTCCTCAGCTGTCTCCACTTTGGGTGATAAATGTCTTAATTAAGTCTCTATCCTTTGTAAAATAATGAAGATTTGGGAGTCAGATGCTGGGGTGAAAACCTGCTAGCTCAGAGAGGCAGGCAAAGAAGTCAGCTTACCTTCTTCCTTCCCTGTCACCTCATAAAGAGAAATTCTCTTCCATCTCTTCTGTTTTCCTGCATTTAAGAAATCCAATTTCAGGAGCTCTCCTGACTTCCTCTCAGGGTTTGGATAGGTTGCCACAGCAAAGCAGAAGGGACTTAGAAGATGTCTAATCTAAGAGGTAATGGACTGAACTCATACACGTGCTGTTTGAGCCATGCTTTTTATTCTTTTGCTGTTACAGATTCCCAGGCCTATATAAATTCAATCATTAACAACTTTTTGGTAATATTAAAAAAAAAACCTAGAATACAAATTCTCAGAGACACAGGCATTCTTTGAAGATACATAACAAAACTTATCAGCTAGTTTGTACTCAACCACAGCTGCAGGTGCACCTGTGAAGAAGTACAGGCCATCTCTTAAAGGGGCCACTACAGCTTACAAAAGGAGAAAAGTAAACCATTGAGAAATTTCAGAAAATGGCAAATAATAGGTGTATTATTTAACATTTCTTAAGTATGATTAATAGTATTTGGACATTGCTGGTCAAGTAACAGTCCACTTTTATCACCTGAATCTCAAGACTTAAACAAAACAATCTGCTGAATCTAAAGTCTTACATCAAAAACTGGTACAAAGTGTTGATTGCTATTTTAAGTCAGAGCAAGGAGGTGCTGATGAAAGAAGCTCAGAGCAACATAGTTACTATTGATCTCTTGATGGACTATGATGTAACAAAGACAGATACCTGCAATACCACCCTAATTATTCATAAATCTTGGAAGGACTTAGATCAAGCCAGTCCAGACACACGCAATTACACTCTGAAAAGTTCCTCCTGTGATCATTCCACGAGGGCTTCTGGCTGGCCAGATAAGTCTGTCAGGGAGCTTATTATAGAGGATAGGCTTCGAAGTTTTTTATTGCTATGTGGGACAAAAGATTTGACAGTCTTATTTTATGTGCCAGGATTACACAGTTTGGGGAAAAAGTCATCCTAGTAACAGAACACAGGAAAATTATGCTTGGCATTTGAGGAATACACGGCAGGGGAGCATGTCATCACACAAGAGAATTTGCAGTTAGAGACAACCAGCTATTCAGAAGGCAGTATTTTTCACGGGCCGTGCCTATGTGAATTTATTATCCATCAGATGTGTAAATCTCTGGTGGACAGGACTTCTAAATGTCAGCTGATCTACTGTGTAACCTTGTGGATCTCATGAATCTGAGCATTCTATTGTTTCTTTGTTTACCCATTAGTTAATTCTAACATTTAAGACATAATCCAAAAAGGACTGCCATACTCAAAGAGAATAAAGAATTAGAAGCAATAACCAATTTGTGTATGACTTACTTTTGAAATCCATACCATTATACCATTTATTCCATAGTTTTGGGGAAAATGAAAATTAACACTACAGTTGAAAATAACATAGATTGCAAATTATAAAGGATATTATTCTTTAATATAAATTTAGAATATATGAATTTTATTATGAAGATATACCTTTATACATTAATGAGAATATATGTTCAATGAAAGTCACAGTATGTTGATATCAATCAATCTGCTTTGATCTAAATGGAGATACTTTGCTGTAAGAAATTTTTTGTAAACATTTGTAAGATCACATTTAATCATATAATTTTGATATGTATATAGTGAGAGTAAATATGGGCAAACATTTGTGCTTGTTATTATCTCAAGACGCTTTGAAAAGAATTTTATGGATTAGAATTATATAAATTATTTGGTATACTTATCATGTAATTACTACAGAAATCTATTAGATAACATATACGTTAAATTTTCCAGTCACATATTGAACATTTTTGGAAGAGATATAACAGCCATTTAAAATATAGAAATAAATAATACTGTGAATGTAATTTTCACTTAAAATCCAGAATAAGGAGTTAGCATTTAATATTCAGTTCTTTTCACATGGTCATGGAGAGCAATTCTGTCTGCATAGAATAACATCAAAAGGTATTCAGAATGCATTTAGGGTGCTAATTTGGTTGTGGTTGATTTAGTGATTTTAATGATATAGATGCTTTTCCCCCTAAAGACTGCTCTGGGGCCACACGCATACTAACTCTGTTTCACACTAAAGAATTATTTCAATAAGTTCTTGTCAGACTCATTGAAATCAAACCAATTTTCCAGAACAGAGGCATTTGCTCATTAATAGTTTCCTTAGGTCAAGATCAAAAAAAATTAAAAGCCATATTAAAAATTATTTGTGTTTGCAAGCATTCATGTGAATGACATTTGAACCATAATTATGAGAACAAAATAAAAGTAGCTAAATTAGAACTCAATTAGGGCCTTCCCAGTACTTGTCAAATAAAAGGACTAAATTTCTTTGAGAAAATCAATGAAGGCAATGAGTCCTCCTCTTTCCTTTGCATTTTACCTTTTACAGTGGCTCTGCACTGTCTTCTCTTCCAAAGAACTAATCAAACATATCCATCTAATTACATTCAAGATTAGTGTCTAAAGCACAAATATTCCACTGAATTAATGTCGTTCTAATCCTCACTGCCTCTTACCCAGTCAGAATACATGACACATGGTTCTCAGCAGATGTTTTATTTGACCTTATCATTTCATGTTCCTAGAAATGGGATAGAGGTTCAAGACAATGTCTTAGAAAGCCATAATCAGTTATACCATAATTGACATATTGTGAAATCTGTCTATATTAGTCTATAGTATTATAATCCCCTGTAAAACCTTCTTGTCTGCAAATATTGCTGCTATTAAGATGTTTTACAAATGTATTGCACATACAATTATCTGTAGCACAATTCTCACAGCTTCATTTCCCCATTCTACAGAAATGCTGTCATTGGGCAAACTTGGACATGAAAGCATTTTGAGAATACCCAAGTCATGAGTTGAAGTGATTACTATTTCAAGACTGTGCCACTGCACTCATTAATGCTAGTCTGGGTATGTCTCTAGAGACTTGCTTAGGATGAAATGATATTCTCTGGGCAATAGACTTCTCCCTCTGCAGTTTGGAATTGACATTTTTCAGCTCTTGTGACTCAAATAAGTGATCCTACTTGCTTATCCTTGTCTTCGAAAATTTCAGGTTTTAGTTAGCTGATAGTACCTCATTATTTTGGTGTGAAAATAGAAAATTCTCTTGTCTGGTTTCTGTCATTTGGTGAGATTTTTATTGGGGAGGAATTTAAGATAAAACAGCATCATTAAAAGAATAAAATCCTTATTCTGGGGTTTTATATGTTTTAATATTCTCATTTGAAATATATTTAAACTTAAAAACAAGTTGCAAAGTAGAACATGGTGACTTTGTTCAAGGTTTGTGTAAATATTAAGAACTTACATAATCTTAATGAAAGAAGTTGGAATCTGTAAAGAAACAGAACCAGTTGAAAGCCTTCTTTTTAAAAAAGGACATTTATTAGCTTGGTGTACATGATAGGAAATGAGTAGTGTTAACAATGACTGCCTGCTTACTACTGCAGCACAAAACTTAGTATCTGACCAGATATGAAGCTGAGTACCCGACCCGAGAAGTCACAGTCCAACACCGGGAGTCAGAAGCTTTGTTGGAGCATTGCTTGTTGTCAGTCTATGATGGATACTCTAAGAAGATATAGTCTAAAACCAGGAGTAGTGATAGACATTCACTAAGAAGGAATAACTACAGACTGTCAAGCCTGCACTGTTTCCTCTTCAGAGTCTGTTATAACTGAGCCACCCTTTGGAAGATGTTGCACACTTAGAAGTCTCCCCTAAGTTAATTATCTTTAAATGCCCTCATAGACAAACCAAGAATATGTTCCTCAATGAGAGCACATGCTTTTAATTAATTCTATAGCACAACTATAGGTTGACTTTTTTGGCAAAGTATTGCTATGTTCCCCATAAACTCATATTTTGAACATATGTTTTTAAACTGGTAATGACAATTTTGGAGTGTGTGGAACTAGTATGTGGTAAGAGCAAGCTGGTAGACGTATATCACTGTAGGGTAGAGCTTTAAAGGCCCTGGCTTCAGCCTTGCTTCGCACTTTTTGATCATTTTGATGAACAACTTCTGTCCCACGCACCCATGTGTGATGAACTGCTCTGCCACACTTTCCTTGCCACATTTTACAGAGACAATCAGAAAACCAAAAGAAACCATTTTTGCCCTAAGTTGTATTTGTTCAGATATTTTCTTCTGAGACATCGAAAAATAACTACAAATCCAAAGTTCTGTCGGTATATTGATCATATTTATCCAATGTTTTATTTACATTCTATTTATTTTGTATTGCAAAAAGATTTTGAAATTAAGGATAATGGCTTTAACATTTTTTAAGTAAAGTAAAATATGTATTTTTAAATTATATTCTAATTTTCAAAAAAATTCACACCTCCTTTTACTTGGCTAATAAATACTCTAGTTAACTATTTTCACAGCAAAGAATAATTAGAAACCTTACATGATCAGAGCAAGTTTTTGTTCTCTGCAACTTGAACTAAAAATTCCTAGTACACTAATACAGATCATTGCACAGGAACCAAACTTTACTATATCTCATTTACAGTATAACTGGGCCTAGAAATCTGCTACGAACTTAAATATGCTATTTCTCTGCTCTATCCGTGTGTGTTTTTAATCTCCCTCATTTTTAGTTATAAAAAGCTGCCATATCAAGCACTTAATTAGAGCTTTCTCTCTGAATGCATATATGTATGTATATATAATTGAATATATATGCATTTATCATATACATATTTATGTATATACACAAACATATATACCTTTAAAATAACTATATATGTATGGCTGTATTTGGTATGTTATTGAAAAAGTTTTCTTCCATATGTATCCACATAACTAAGATGAGTGACTTCTTCTCAGCTATGTTCTTTTTGTAGCTCAGAAACTTTTTTTTGTGATTCTGACTTTGCTCAAAATCCAAATGAGAAATTCTTAATCCACACATAGCATGGGTGTGCATAGACTGTATGTTTGGATGATGAACAAATGAAAAAATTTCATTACCTTATGTACTTTAGCTCCAACCAAAGCAAGGGAATTATATCATTTTGTGTTTGTTATAGGAAAGGTAAATATAACCACACCAAATATAGTGATTTACATAATAAGTATTCATTTGCTCACATTTATATGAAACTATTACTTAAGCTTGACTAAGCTAGGTTTACTTAACTCTGCTCTACATGAAATCATTTGGCCTCGTTCTCATACCTGGAACCTCAGCTAAGTTGACTTACATTACCTTCTTTTGTAGTCCTTAACCCTTAAGGGTTCATTCTTATGCTGGCAGAAGGCTTCTCAGAAGCAAGAGAATGAGATATATCTGATAAAAAAAAAGTACTTTCTAGTCTTTTTTTTTTTGCCACTTTGACAAAATCAAGTTCCAGAGACAAACCAAGTTAAGAAATGCATTTGATTTTGTTTTAGAAGTTTTAATATGAGACATGCACACAAATGTGGAACAATTAGTGACTCTTTTAAAACCGGTGAGACTGATCCAGGAAATAATTATATTTCAAAATGGAGATTAACTAATTAGGACAAAAAAGATGTATGCGCATATTTACCTGGCTAAGATATTAATGAGCAGCTTCACAATATGGACAATACAATGAGATCAGAAGGTGGCTATGATTTGTCTACAGGGATTCACTTCTTTTTTAAATTATTTTTATTGAGCTCTAAATTGTTCTCTGCTCCCTTCCCTGCCTCTCCCCTGCCCTTCAACCCTCTCTCAAGGTCCCCATGCTCCAAATTTACTAAGGAGATCTGGTCCTTTTTCTACTTCCCATGTAGATTAGATCTATGTAAATCTCTCTTAGTGTCCTCATTGTTGTTTAGGTTCTCTGGGATCCTGATTTGTAGTTTGGTTTCTTTGCTTTCTGTTTAAAAACCACTTATGAGTGAGTACATGTGATAATTGTCTTTCTGTGTCTGGGTTACCTCACTCTAAATGATGTTTTCTAGCTCCATCCATTAGCCTGCAAAATTCAAGATGTCGTTATTTTTTTCTGCTGTGTAGTACTCCATTGTGTAAATGTACCACATTTTCTTTATCCATTCTTTGGTTGAGGGGCATTTAGGTTGTTTCCAGGTGCTGGCAATGACAAACAATGCTGCTATGAACATAGTTGAGCACATGTCCTTGTGGTATGATTGAGCATCCTTTGGATATAAACCCGAAAGTGGTATTATTGGGTCTTGAGGAAGGTTGTTTCCTAATTTTCTGAAAAATCTCCACACTGACATCCAAAGGGCTATACCAGCCTGCATTCCCACCAGCAATGCAGGAGTGTTCCCTTTACCCCACAACTTCTCCTAGATAAGCTGTCATTAGTGTTTTTGATCTTGGCCATGCTTACAGGTGTAAGATGGAATCTCAGAGTTGTTTTAATTTTCATTTCTCCAATGACTAAAAATGTTGAACATTTCCTTAAGTGTCTTTCAGCCATTTTAGATTCCTCTGTTGAGAGTTCTGTTTAGGTCTGTACTCTATTTTTTTTTGGATTATTTGTTCTTTTGATGACCAATTTCTTGAGTTCTTTGCATATTTTGGAGAGCAGACCTCTTATAGAAGAGAAAATACGAAGTACACTTGAACGTATTGGCACAGGAGACCACTTCCTAAAAGTAATCCCAGTATCACAGACACTGAGAGAAACATTTAGTAAACGGGACCACCTGAAACTGAAAAGCTTCTGTAAAGCAAAGCACATGATCAACAAGGCAAAATGACAGCCTACAGAATGGGAAAAGATCTTCACTAACTCCACATCTGACAGAGGTCTGATATCCAAAATATGCAAAGAACTCACTACTTTTTTTAAATTGGTAAATAAAATTATTTCAAAGGATTCAAGAAATAGATTGAGAAAAGTATATAGTAAAGTCAACCAGCCTATAAAATAAACTATTTGGTTCTCATCTAATTAGGGTTTGATAATAATAACATTGTCCTTGTGTAATATACTTATATTAAAAAGTTTATATACATATATGTGTGTGTGTGTGTGTATAGAAAGGATACATATAGGAAAACACGAAAAAGACCTCATAAAAATAATAGTAATTTTAATTGATACAAAGAGTAGGCATATATTCTACTTTTCCTTTCTTGACAGTAGCTTTTTTTTGTTTATTTGAAAGTTTCAGAGAAGCCAATGTTGTGCCTTTATAGTTGATAAACAGAAGCAGTATTTTCCCTGTAAACATTGCTTTGCTGCATGAAGCTGAGCAATCTAAACATACTATGTGACCTTCTATTTTGTAGAATATTCATAAGATATAAATTCTGTCATTAGATGCATCATTGAGAAAGAGTTCACTATCAGGTCAGCATAATGAAGTACTTTTTCTGGGCATTTGAACTGGAAGCATTAATAATGTTTCAAAACCCAAAATCTCCATCTTCACTATGCCTTCATTCACTTAGGGAGAGAATGGATCTCACTCGTGAGTAGAAAATCAATTCTGACTTTCTGGCGCTGCATTAAGTTTGACTTATCAGTAGGATACCATTATCTCCTTTAAAACCCTGCTGGTCTACCCATTAGCTCTCTTTTCAACATCAGGGTCAAGCCTTTACTGTTTCAGAGTTTTGGGTTTTATGTACTATACAGGAATGTCCGTTTTTTAAAAAATAGAATTGCATGAATAAATTTGTTGACATTCTATAAAGATCATTGGTAGCAGAGAAAACAGTATAGCTCAGAATTTACTTTTGCCTGATCCATTTTGTGAGTACTTAGATTCTAGTCTCCATAAAATTATTTTAGTGGCTTTGAATGTTAAAATTATCTGTACAACTTCATTTAAGTAAAATAATTTAGTTATTCTCTTTTCCTGATACAGTTGAATGAAAAACCTGAATTAATAATTTTGGGTTCTTATTAAAAGGTGGGATATTAAAAAAGGAGTAGTATTCCTTTGACTTAAGTACTAGATAGCTTGTATTGTTTGAGGAGTTTCTTTGATTCTCATGACAAATAGCTCAAAACGTCAAATGGAGATTTCCTGTGCATGACTCTGGGATATTGTAATCTGTGTTTGTGTGTGTGGCCCACGTGTGTGCGTGTGTGTGTGTGTGTGCGTGTGCATTTTGAATACAGTTTATAAACGTTTCCCTATGGCTTTTACAAATATCCTTAGTGATATTTGTTGTTCCTTTTGTCCTCTCTCAGTGTATTACCCTCATTCCCCATCCCGCTTAGAATCAAATCCCCTTTTCTTCATTTCCTTCCATCTCCAGACCATCTTCTGTGGTCCCTTTCTACTTACCTGGCAAGCTGTATACTCATATTCAAAGACTGAGTGGTATAATCATAAATGCCTATGGTTGGAGAAATCAAAGCCCATGGAGAAAAACCAATTATTGTCATTCTATATAAACAATCTATTTTAATGTACTGTATTCTAAATATTTATCCTTCAAGCCACAGATAAGTGTAGTTCTCAACTCTGATCAAAGCAACTTAATTTTACAGTAGACAGGAACTTATACCAAGATCAATTACCAGTCAAAATGCGTATGGGGTTTCAACCCTAACTTACATATCTAAAATGCAAAACCTAATTTAAGATTTAGGGAACAAAATGAAAAAAGAGGAAGAAAAATGATACAAATCTGATGACTTGAACACTTGCTTGTAAATACTGTCTTCTAGACTTGAGATGGTTGCTTATGAAATCTCAGCAATAAGTTTCTTCAGCAAGGCCTACATGATTACAACCTTGGTTAACATTACAATGTGGATGGAAAAATTTTCAAAAAGTCCTGCTCCTCAATGATGAAAATGGGAAATTAATGACTTTGGAGAGAGGAAGACTCAGGTTTCTCCAGGGATGGCCCCCAACACAGATTGTACAATCCAAAGATGTCAGCCCTAAACCCACATACATGACAGCAACACTATGGCCTCAGTAGGTTTTGTATACACATGTATTGCATATATTCATATAGAAGTAGAGGTCATGAACTTAAGAGGGATTGGAGGGTACATAAGAGAAGTAGGGAGAATGGAGGGTATAAATGATATAAATATACTAGTCATATATGCAATTCTAAAATAAAATTTAAAATAAAGTAGGATAGGTTCGTTTGCCATAATAAAAATGTTATACAAAAAAATTAGAGGTATCATTTATCAATTTCAAAATAAATTTGGAAAACACTTGAATATATTCAATAGTTTTAGTTAAATAAAAAATTAGTTCAATTAAAGAAAAAATAATCTTTAAGTAATTTCCAATTTAATGAGTACATTTACAGATTCAGATAGTAATTAAAAGTATAATTGATGAAAATTTGTAATATAATACTTAATACCAACTATATTTTAATATTTATCCCAGCATAATTTGAATTATATGAAAGCATATCTTGTTGAAATAAATGATTAAACACTGTATAATTATGTAATTGTGAGTGAATATGATTTCATGACATCTTTAAGAAATATTTTTATGGAAATTATTTATATTTTATTTTAATAAGTCATGAGATATAGTTTGGCATTTAAATTAGAGTGTATAAATCTATCCTTTAGACCAGTGGTTCTCACCCTTTCTAAAGATTCAAACCTTTAATGTAGTCCCTCATGTTGCATTGACTCCAACCACAAAATTATTGTCTTGCTCCTTTTAACTGTAATTTTGTTACTGCTGTGAATTGTAATACAAATATCTGATATAAGAATATCTAATATGTGATCCCACAGGGATCATGAGCCTCAAATTGAGAAGCACTGCTTTAGACTATTCTGTTTAGAAAGTAACAAAGCCATTGGAGGAGCAAAAGAACTAATATATGTTGCATTAATTAGTTGTCTGAAAAGATGTAATTTCAGTTCTGATATTTTAAACACTTGATTAAAACATTATAAATCCAGATTCACCTGCTGACTATGGACCTACACATAACCTTATTTTAGAAATCAGTTTTCCACTGGTGAGATGATCGAAATTCTTAATGATAATGAGGTACCCAATAGTCCATTACAGTGCATTTATTAATCATCATTTAGCAAGAAACAAAGTATTTGTATAATAGAAGCCTCTGGAAATACCAGTTATACTTTTATCTCATTTGGAATACTCTTGCAATATATTAAGCAATGGTGTGTTAAAGCTGACTGATAGTAAATAGTTTAAATCACAGTCGGACCAAAGAAGTATTAAGACTAAAGCAGCATGTGCCTGAACTTTAATCTACATACAAGCTAAATATTGTGAGATTCCACAGGATGCTTATTTTGCAATAAATATTTATCAATTAATGCTCTCTTAACCTGCTTTAAAGATCAAAGTGAATTAAGTATTAAAATTATTATCTTTATAATACGATCCATCTGTATTCATGTTTATCTGTCATTGTGTAAAGGTGTGGCTACTAGAGTTTATTTTACCAGTGTGTGTATATTTTATCATCTAACATATGTTTGTTGTGAATATATTTTAATTCCACTCAAAATGTTTCTCACAATAAGATAAAATAGTTATTTACCTATAATAATTTGGTATATGCAACACATATTAGGGAGTGTAATAATGGATAATAAAGCTGGTGGTAATTGAGCATTGTTTTAGAATCACTTTCTTACAGGATTCAACCTAAGAAAATATACATACCATTAAGTCTCATGTAGTAATTTTTGCTCATATAATATACTCTCATTCAAACTATACAACCCTAGAATATCTGAATTTAAGGACAGTCCTCATTCAAGCTCCTTCCTGGCCATCAAGAGTTGAACAAGTTTATCCTAACTTGTTATCCTAGCTTGTGCTATAACTATGCCATTTCTCCACTAGTTCAAAACAACATGGAAGGTGACCGTGAATTAAAACCCCTAACACCAAGAGCCCAAAGAAACTTTTCTTCTTTTTTTTTTCTCTAAATTATCTCAGACATTTTGTCATAGTTATAGAAAGCTATGATTTCCCTCTTACGATTCTACAAGTTAGTTCTAGGCCAAAAATTTGCAAATACTCAATTATTTTACATCATCTTTCTAGGAAAAAAATCTAAATTTTGTGCCTTTATTATATAGTGACCGTTTTAAATTTTATCACAAGTTGGAAAAGTAAAAGTCATGAAGAATTGGATTCAGTATGTGAATATTGATGGAACTTAAACATTTCTTCCATAGCCAAAGACATCATTTAACACTAACATCCCATTGCTAACAGTACAGTGGCAGTTAACATTCTTCTCATTTTACAAAAAAAAAAAAAAAGAAACAAAATTTGAAAGGACTAAACAATGTAGCCCCAGTCTATGACTATAATGGGATAGGAAGTTTCTAAGATTTGAGTTCAGATTCCCAGGAAGAATACTCATAGATGCTGCTCTGAACAGAAATAGACTTTGGATATGAAATGATGATAGGGACACTGATAAGTAAGGATGAGTGTGTGGATACATTTATCTGTCCTTCTGAGAACTGAGACCAGAAATGGAGAAAGAGGACGCTGAAGTAAAATATGTTTGGGGGTAATTCTCCATTCTTGCTGTGAGGTATAGGTGTACTTTACTAAGAGGTGTAAATAAAAGAATTGATTTTAATTTGACTATTTGAACACACCCACAAGATATCCACTTTGCCATTTCCAAAGCTCCTGTAATATTTCTTCTCAGTGAAAAAGTTCTTGCCAAATCTAAATTGAGTTTAATGAAACTCTAATAGCAGGGGTGGGGAAAACTGTTCACAGTGTTGGTCAATAAGGAAGGCAGTCTCTGTTTATTTGTTTTGTATTTGTGTTCTTTGTTGAAGACAGGGTTTCTCTGTGTAGCCTTGTTTGTAGCTGAGAGCTGCTGTGGCAGTTTACGGAAGTCTTGAATGTCCTGCAACTCACTCTGTGGACCAGGCTGGCTCATAGAGACCCACCTGCCTCTGTCTCCTAAATGATAGGATTAAAGGCATGTGCCACGAGACCCTTGCTGAAGGCTAGTTTTAAATGAGAAAAAAATTAAGCAAATGTACACAGAGAAAGATACTATAAGGAGGAATAATTTCATTTAAAAAAAACTATTTTTGCTGTGTACCAATGTTGCAGCTATTGAAGTTGTGATAATATTAGTATTTTGATATAGTTTAAAAGAAAAAAGAAATAGTAAAATACAACAAGAGAAAATAACCAAGGGAAGGCAGTCCAAAAATGGAAAAGTGTTTGAGTCTGAAAATTCTTTTTCACTGTTCTAATTCTACTTCCTTGGTAATGCCAACAGTTTTATTTTCCTAGGTTTATTGACTTATAAACAGAAAGTGTCAGAATATAAAGGAAAGCTGTCTAAGTTTTAGCCTTTTATTGAGAACTGAAGTTGACAAATCTAAATTTATTTTACTAAATGAAAAGATATGATATCATTTAGGAACATTTAGATATTGCTTGAATGGAAAAATAGTAATTCACAATTTAATTAATTCTGAAATGGCTATAATGTGCTGATAGATTTATAAAAGTGTAAAACGTCTTTCGTTTAATACTTATAAAAATTCTGGTTATAGACAACGAGTCAAATTTACTAGTTTAGGCTTATAATAACGATAACATGGTCTTTATTGCATCAGCTCTCCTCTACTATTGTTGCATGAAAATAGTCATGGATCATCATAAAATGAACATGAGTAAGTTCTGTTCAACTATAGTTTACAGACACAAATAAGGATAAGCTAGCTGGACTAAATTTTGCTGACTTCTAAACTAATACATATTGATATATTATATATAATACTTCTGATATATTGTATATATTAATATATAATATCATCAAAATATGTGGGAAGATTTTGATAGCAAGTGTTAATAATGAAGCTACATATTATTTTTTTCTTTTTTCTTTTAAAACAATCTTTTCTCATTTTACATGCCAATCCCAGTTCCCACTCCTCTCCTCCTCCCACTCCTCCCACCTTCCCCCATGCTCTCCTTAGAGAGGCTAAGGCTTCCCATTTGGAGTCAACAAAGTCTAGCACATCACTTTGAGGAAGTACCACGAACCTCCCCCCTTTTCTAGGCTGAGTGAGGTATTCCTCTAAAGAGAATGGGCTCTAAAATGCCAGTTCAAGCCTTAGAGATACGTTCTGGTCCCACTGCCAGTGTCCCCACAGACTGCCCCAGCCATACAACTGTCATTCACATTCAGGAGCCCTAGTTTGGTCCAATGCAGGTTCTTCCACTGTCAGTCTGGAGTCAGTGAACTAGCTCAGGTCAAGTGGATATCTCCATCATGGTCTGGACCCTTTGCTCATATTATCACTCCTCCCTCTCTTTGACTGAAGTCTTGGAGCATAGCATAGTGTTTAGTTGTTCATCTCTACTGCTTTCATTAGCTGCTGGATGAAGGTTCTATGATGACAATCAATGTAGTTATCAATCTGAGTACAGGGAAAGGTCAGTTCAGGCACCCTCTCCTCTATTGCTTAAGGTCTTAGCTGGGGTCATCCTAGTGGATTCCTGGGAGTTTTCTAGTGCCAATTTTCTTGCTAGAACCTTAATGGCTCCTCAATCAAAATATCTCTTTCCTTGCTTTCCTTCTCTGTCATCTCCCTATCTAAGCCATCCCATTTCCTTAAGTTTTCCTCCACCTCCCCCCTCACCCTCCCTTACCACCCTGCCCACACCCCTGCTCACATTTCAAATTTTCTCAGGAAATCTTGTCTTTTTTTCGTTTCCCAGGAACATCCATGTCTCTCTTAGTGTTCTCCTTGTTGTGTAGCTTCTCTGGGGTTGTGGACTATAGGCTGGTTTTCCTTTCCTTTAAGTCTAATATCTACTTATGAATGAGAACATAATGTGTTTGTATTTCTGGGTCTGGGCTACCTCACTCAGAATGTTTTTTTTTTTTTTATAAAATTACATTCATTTGCATGCAAGTTTCAAGATTCCATCATTTTTTTTACTGTACTCCATTGTGTAAATGTACATTTTCTTTATCCATTCTTTGTTTGAGGGTCATCTAGATTGTTTCCAGGGTCTTATTATTATAAATAATGCTGTTATAAACACTGTTGAACAAATGTCCATGTGGTATGAGTGTGCATACTTTGGTTATATGCCCAAGGGTGGAATTGCTAGGTCTTGAGGTAGACTGATTCCTAATTTTTTGAGAATCCACCATACTGAGTTCCAAAGTGGCTGTACAAACTTTCACTCCCACCAGCAATGGAGGACTGTTCCCCTTCCTCCACATCCTCTCCAGCATAAACTATCACCGATGATTTTGGTAGCAAGTGTTAATAAAGTATGTTCATATGATTTTTTTAAATATTTATTATGTGTTCGATATTCTGTATTTGTGTGTATATCTGCAGGCCAGAAGAGGGCACCAGACCTCATTACAGATAGTTGTGAGCCACCATGTGGTTGCCGGGAATTGAACTCAGGACTTTTGGAAGAGCAGGCAATGCTCTTAACCTCTGAGCCATCTCTCTAGCCTTGTTCATATGATTTTTAACCCTCATAGAGTTGAACAAATCAAACCATCCAGTTTTTAAAATTTAATTATATATATGTATATATAATATATATATATATATTATACTTAATCTGTTAAAACTATTTCATTGATGCTTACTTTGAGCAAGTCATTTAAATGAAGTGGCATCTTCATATTCTGGATTGCCCTAGTAAGAACCTGGGAACAAGTCTTATGAAGAAGATCCTGAATTGTGACAAATAAACTTGAAGAACAAGTGCAAAATATGTATATGTTACTGCTTGTTTATAGTATCACAAAGAGTAGTACATAATAGTAATGTAGGTTGTGGAGGTTTGATAATGTGTATGTGATCACATTTTCAGGGATAATTACATTCAAAGAATGCAAGTTTGTGAAGATAAACATTTAGTTAGGTACACAATGGAAATGATTGAGTCAAGGTATTTCTAATAGGAAAAGGCTCTCTTATTTTTCAAGAGCATTTTAACCAGTATTCTTGTAGAGATGTGCAAAGTATTTTATGAATTTATTTCTAAAAAATTATTTTTTATTTACTTATGAACTAGAATTGGTTCTCTCTCCCTCTTCCTTCTAGTTTGCTCTCTTAATTCTCCCTTTATCTTTTTCTCTGCTTTGCTACATGGCTTATTCAATTATGCATCTCAATATTCAGTTTTATATACTTGTTTAATAATAACTCATATGAAAAAAGTGGATGTGGGAGTTCCTTCTGTCTATGTGTTACTTTTAATGGTTAATGAGTAAAGAACTGCTTTGAGCTTATGAGAGGGAAGAACAGAACTAGGCAGAGAAAGCTAGGATGTATGCTAGGAAAAAGAAGGGCAGAGTCAGGGAGGCACCATGGAGATTCAGCCAGAGATAAATGTGCTGAAACTGCTGGTAGGCCACGACCTTGTGGTGATATACAGATTAACAGAAATTAGTTAAATTAATATGTAAGGGTTTCCCAATAAGAAACTAGAGCTAATGAGACAAGCAGTGGTTTAATTAATACAGTTTCTGTGTGAATATTTCGGGGTTGCTTATCTGGGAACTAACAAGCAGCCTCCTGCAACAAAAAGTTCTTATTTTTTATTACCCCTCAAAAGATTTTGTATAGAACAAAACCAGCAAACTAATTATAATGAACAAGAAAAATTAAAACTATTATTTCTCATATTAGTTCACAATTTTATTTATTTTAATAAGAAATTGATACAAACTTTACACAACAGTGTTCTAAAGCCACTTATGAAAATAAAAAATATGTTAAAACTGAAAGAGCAATACTGTCAGGTAAAAGTTATTTACCTTCCCTGAGTTAAGATATCAAAATAAGAAATACAATGAAGGTAATAATAACCCGGGAGGATTACAATGAAGATCACAAATTACACTTATTAAATATCTAAATTTTTTTTCAAAGAAGGCAAAACTAATATTATAAATAAGGCAACATTATGTTTTGAACATCCAAATGTTAAATTTGTTGCAAAAACATACATAGAGCTTGTCTAAGTTACTCAATTATTTACACAAGTAAATAATTTAAATAGGGTTCTTACTTGGGTCTAAACAGAAAATTACTGTTATGGAAAACTGTGTCCATTCCAGTGAAGTCACCCATAACATTTGTGGGTAACTTATTATAGCCAGTCATTATATAAATATCTTTTTGGAAAAGCAATTCCTTTGAACCTGGTTTTGGGGAAAGCAATGTATCCTTTATTTAACTGTTTAGAATACAATTGTTAGGATTAATTTGTGATTTATAATTTAAAAATGCTTTCCTTAACGTTTCTTTCCCTGGTAGATCTACCATTAATAACACTGTATTTTAAGATGCTTATGCTTTCTGGTAGGGAAGACTTCCACCTATTTTAGCTCAGCTAGAAAATGCCCTCTGTCTGCTTTATTCTCTATATATCAATTTATTCTCCACATAACAGAAATATCTAGAAAAGTGCTACTAACATAGGGACAGGTGCTGAGTAAATCTGTGAACAGAAAACTTATGCTTCACAAAACCAACAAAACTTAAGACAAGACCAGCCAGTCTATATAAAATAAATGGTAATGATCAGATATGATTCTACTACTGTACAATATGGCTGAGAAAATCTACTTTTTTCTATTTTGTTAACTGAAGGAAGTTTGAAATATCTTCATGGTTTATTTTAAATATATTTTTTGTCATTTTTAAATAACAAAAATGTAAGTGCTTTGGTATTATATATGTGCTCTACTATTTTTTCTTGAAACTTGTGAACTAGCAAATTTATTCATTTCTTTTAAAAACTTAACTCAGAGGACATCAAAACTTAAACAAGATTATGTTATCACAAAGATTTTATTTACCATCCTCTCCATAGATTGTTCCAAAGGACATGGGTATTATTAAATAATTCCTCTTTCTATATCACAGAAAATTTTATTCTACATTCAAAATCATTGGTAAGATTATCCAGAGTCCAATTTGAATTCTTCCACATAGTAAGAGAAAAAAAAATCATTAGAAAAGAGAAACATCCCAGGTACATTGTTAGATCAAGTTTGGATGTATCTGAAAACCAAAGACATAATAATGAGTTTCCATAATATATGCTATATACTTCATATAAAACGTACATCATTCCTCTCTTTTATTTTTCCACGTAATTATTTACTCATAAGTGTTTCCCAATTAGAAGACTGCTTGGATACATATATATCTGCCCATTTGAAAATACAAGGTCTATGTAGGAGACATGACAATGAAACAATGTCTTATTGAGTCTAAAAATTGTTCCATATTGAATTGCTAACTGAAAATTAGTTAGGGCATAAGAATATCGCAGATCTGAGCAAGATACAAGTTCAGAACTAAACAGACAATCAGCAACCTAAGTATACATCCATTCTAATAGAAAAGCAACTTTGGGCAAGAAGCCAGAAAAGCAACTAGGAATAATGAAAAAAATGAGTTTAGAAGGACAAGAGCTTTGTAAATAAATAAAATAAAGAAGTTGTTCAAAATCAACTAAATATGAGAATATTAAAGCATGATCATGCAATTCACAATGGCACATGTTTGTAATTCTAGAGCCAATGAGATAAAGACAACCAGATCATGAATTGGTGGCCATCCTGGGCTACATATTGAGACTCTTGCTCAACAATCCAAGGCCTACATAGGTATTGCAGTGCCAGAGTCATAGTCAAGCTTTTGTACGGTCCTGGATTCCATCCTCAACTACTGACACAGTATAAATATATTATAAACTTTACTAGAACATCAATAGGAGCTATTATTAACAACCTGGAAGTATGTGAAAAATCTTGTCACCCATTTAGATAAGTGCATATCTTAACTATCATCCAAAAAACTTCTTTATGTAATAGACGCTAACAAACACTGAGGCCCAGAACTGATCATAATGCAGAGAATAAGAAATTATGGAATCCTCATATCTAAATGAAACATTTACACTACACCTCTTTCTCCTAAGGTTCAGAGTTCATCACAAAAAAGTCAGCAGAATGACTGTATAGGCCAGAGGCAGTGGATAACAAGAGGGCAGTTTCACATATGCATGTGAGTACATGTACAAGTCATGCACAGGATCAAGCAGGCAAAATCCCAGCATGAAAGTAAGAAGTTTCTAGGAAGAAATTCCATCCCTAGCAGAGGAGCTATTGACAACTGATTACTTTTGGAAAAGGAAAAGTCAATTTTCTTCAGTGATGTGACCTCTGAGAGGTTATTGGAAGATACAGAATGATGGGTAGACATTACCAAAACTTATTTTATGTATGTATATTAAATATTTATGAACTTGGACTTTTACAGTAGAAACAATTTTTCTGTCACACTTACTATCTGCACCCAAAAGTCAGAAGTATGGTAGCTCTACATTTTTCATTGATTTTTATTGAGCTCTACAGTTTTCTCTGCTCCCCTCCCTGCCTTTTCCCTCCCTTCTACCCTCCCGGAAAGTCCCCATGCTCCCAATTTACAAAGGTAATCTTGTCTTCTTCTACTTCCCATGTAGATTAGATCTATTTTTAAGCTTAAGTGTAAGGCAGTACAAACTGGGGTAAATCCTGACATGAGACACATTATGAGTTCATGAAATAATTATTGATATTATGAAACAAGACATACATAATTAAGCTATAGATGTCACTGGTTACAAACATATAATTGTTAATGAAATCTAGGGATTTTTTTTCTCTAAAGATTTTAAAATCAGAAACTTTTGAAGAGATTTTTTCCTTTTCAAAAAATTTTCTTAGTTCTTGGCTTAACCTAGAGTTACTACAAGTTTTCTCTTGATAACTGAAGACATTTCTTCGTCTGTAAGTGCTATTAGAAGTTTTAGATGATATTTTTCAAACCAATTGATATCATAATATACACTTCATTGACTGTTTTGAAGGGAAAAGAAGTCTAGTGCTAATTGTTAATTATATGAAAGTGTTGAAGTCAGAGGATGTCTATCTTATAAACCTTTAGACTTGAAATAAATAAAAAAGGACTTGTGATATTTAGTAGATGATATTGATATCTTGGCTCCTGCCAAGATACGAACAAGGGTTGTTGAAAAATAACAAAATATTAATTTAATTAAGTACTTATCAAATAAGCTACCACAAATACCTAATGTACATTCACACTTGAGGCTCTTGCATTTTTATATGGCATAACATTTGTCTTTTTAATTAAGAAAAAACACATTTCTCTTGCATTGCCTAGGGGTTTTTCATTTAATTTCCTATTTAAATGTAATTTCATTTCTCCTTTTAATTTAATTAAAAATGTAAAAATTATGAGAGGGCAGAAAAGTTAAAGAAAGTCATGAGTCATCAGTCTTCCCTCTCTAATTATCCGTATCACTAATGAACTTCTTTCTAAAACTAACCACTGATACCACTCATTGGATAATAAGCCTTTTGAAAATTGTAGATTAGACAACAACTGGAATTGCTTAATTGTCTTTAAAGACAGTAGAACATCCTAGAGCCAGAAGATGACCAGTCACGACAGCAGCTGATGGAGAATGAAAGGACAGACGTGGCTGTGAACGCAAATGGGGCAGTTCAAGGAGATAGAATTGTTAGATCCTTTACTACTTTGTATTTATCACCATTTTTGACTATTATATTTAGTCCTGAGTACCGAACACGTGACTTTAAAGAAGCTCAGCGTGAGCCCTAGTCTGAGCCTCATAGTCTGCCTTGTCCCGACAACTGGCCTGTTTGTTTATAAGATTTCAGCATGCAATAACTTGCCATAAACCCCGATGGTTTGAGATTCTTAGTGATTTTCAGTAGAGAAACAGATTGTTGCGTAGTGTAGAAGGCAACAGTTCAGGAACTTACACATGAAAGGATGTTGGGTCTTTTTTCTAAATAATTCTTAAATGAGAACCTATTTATGTGGTGTTTGTATTACATTTCCTGGAGTAAATGGCCCAGAATTTAATCACTGTATATTTTTAAGTTGTTTAGAGACTGTCAAAATGTTTTCCAGGGCTTATGTATCATGTTACAGTTTCCCAGTATTTCATAATGGAGAGATCCAATTTCTCTATATGCTCATGAGCTTTTGATAGTTCTAGTTTTATAAAATTGTAGTTAATTGATTTAATAGTTATGTTACAATTATCGTTATATTGTTACCTTGTTGTGCTAAAGATGCTATTTTAAAATATTTTATGTGCTCATTTTGTATATGTGCTTTGCCTTTTTGATAAAATGACCTTACTTCTCTCAAAAAAAAAAAAAAGAAAAAAAAAGACAGTAGAACACTGTAAAAGGTAGATTCACTTACTCTGAGAAAAGTGATATAAAACAATAAAAAATACATCTTTATTTTTTGACAAAATGTTAATTAAAAATTAAACAACAAAATTCTTACAATCCATAACTCATTTTCATGAAATAAGAGAAAATGATTTTTAGAAACCTTTGGTTAGACAATTTTTCCACATAGTCTAAATTGAATTATATTGGTGCATTTTTTATGTTTCTCAACTAGCACAGTATCTTTCCTTTGAGAAATCTCTGCATCAAACAAGAGAAGAGGCCAATAGAACTTGAATTTTAACCATTAGTCCAATGTGTGAGTTTTCTGGGTAGGAGCTGCAGGGATATGGGGTTGTTGCTAATATGGCTGCTATAAAAGTGACTTTAATGCAACTCAGGTGGCTGATAATTAGATATGGCTAAAACAGTTGGCTTGCATTAAAAGAAAGATGTTTACAGTAAAGTGTCCAAATAAGAACTTGGCAGCCTCAAATACAAAAATTAAATATTGAAAAATTATTTTTAAAAAGGATTTATTGAACACATATTAAGTGCTGTGATTTGTGCTAGATGTAGAGTATATAATGACAAAAACATAAGGTTCTTGGTTAGTCTATTGGAAAGGCCTTTATGTCTTATAGAAATCCCAATGTCTCCAGAGTTTTTAATCCATACAACTTTAGTTGACATTTTAGTGTCACATTTTTATTAACAAAATAATATGGAAGAATATTTCCATGCATGTTTCATCATCATTTACATATAATAAAATATTCTGTGATAATAGAATTAATTGCTTTGAAACTGTTATTAAAATTTACTGAGACCAACAAACTCAATGAAAATGATTTTTTTTATTATTCAATTATGTCAACGTTTATTTGCTTCTCTTCTAAAAAGCTCAGTTCTATATTGTGAATACTTAATGGCAGCAGCATAAGTGAGTATGGGACTTGGAAATTCAAGATTCATTCTTGACAACAGTACTTGAACTAGAATGCTGCAAGCACCAACAGTCTGATTGTTGCAGTGAGAGCTGCTTGTTTGTTCCAGTCGTCTGGGTAGCTCAGACCTGAAATAATCACATAGAATCTGTGTTAATTAAATCACTTCTTGGCCTAATTAGCTCTAGCTTCTTATTGGCTAACTCTTATGTATTAATTTAACCCATCTCCATTAATCTGTGCTTCACCACAAGGATGTGACCTACCAGCAAAGTTTCAGCACATCTGTCTCCAGCGGTGGTTCCATGGCTTCTCTCTGACTCTGCCCTTCTCTCTCCTCACCACAAGGATGTGACCTACCAGCAAAGTTTCAGCACATCTGTCTCCAGCGGTGGTTACATGGCTTCTCTCTGACTCTGCCCTTCTCTCTCCCATCATTCAGTCCATTTTTCCCTGCCTACCTAACTTCTGCCTTGCTGTATTTCCAAAGCAGTTTCTTTATTAATAAACAGTCCAGAGGGAAATCCTACATCATTTGATGAGTTTCTGTTTCTAGAAAACTATTAAGTAAAATACATATTTTCTATGAAACTTGTTTTTTTTGGTAAGTCATTCCTTGAAAACTATAAGTTCAATTATTCCTACATTCCTGGAATACAATATTTCAGAATGTACTGTCATATAAGTAACAGAGATCTCTACCCTAACCATAGTTTACAAATATCCGCTTGGAGCCTGATCCATCTTTAGTTTTTCCTGCAAGTGCCTTTACAGATGGTCATATTTAATGGATATCACTGTGTTGGCTCATCATGTTCATCTTAGACAATCAGACATATCACTGAATAATTCTCCCTAATGTTTAACTATGATATATAAATATGAGGATATCTTACAAATAAGCACTGACATCATATAACTTAACACTGATAGATTCTATACCTTAGTTTTTATTTTAGTGCTGGAAAAGATATTTGAGCTAGTCTCACTTCTAGCTATGCTAAGACCAGTGGAAGGCTTTTCTCATAAAACTAGTATATGCAAGAAGAAATTTTATTCAAAGTAGTTTATATATACTCATGTAGTACATATCACAAATAGTTATCAATCACAATTATTGCCTTGTATACTGTCTAAACATATCAACCCATCTGACACATATATAAATCTTCACAAAATACTAGGAATAAGAGCCAAACATGGAAAAATCTAAAAGGAAACAAAAGACTTATTCTTTAATTATTAAGTGTATCAATACTTTTTA
Source organism: Dicrostonyx torquatus (assembly GCA_028555095.1). NCBI lineage: Eukaryota > Metazoa > Chordata > Mammalia > Rodentia > Cricetidae > Dicrostonyx > Dicrostonyx torquatus. The sequence continues at coordinate 1,007,584 of JAQHUG010000232.1, read as the reverse complement.
AATGTGACATAAAAAATGAATGATAAAGTAGAATATTGATAAACTAAACTTCATAAAATTGTGTCCCCTTTTTCAGAGATGATCACACACGTGTTAAAAACATTACAGATTTGAAAGTGGTATATGAAGCAATATAGACATAAGTCTTTTATAGAATAGCTGATCAATAACATACTACATTTGAAGAACTGTTAAAATAGTTAAATAGAAGTTTTATTAAAGATTGTATGCAAATCACTGTAACACAAATGAAAAGATGTTCAGCATTATTCACTATACTACTCACTTCAAACTGGAACTATATTTAGATATCAAAACCATGTCATAAATATCTAAAATCCAAAAAGCAGACAATAGTGCTATTGACTAGCAAATATTTACAATAAGGTAACAATACTAATGATCACACAATGCTGGTGTGAATTAAATTCATATTGATGCTTTGAAAATATTTTTTACAAACATTCATGGTAGATGTTATTTATAATAACTCATGACACTCACCTATGGAAGAAGAATATATATTCATACAATTTAATAATTAGGTGATTATTTTAAGAACAGGCACAATTTGGAAGTTCTCCAATTGTTCATTGATTTATAAATGAATAAATAAATGTGGTATAGGCATACATTTTGGTGTTGTTCCACAAAGTATGGATTAAAATATAAGTATATAATGACCTGAGGAATGTAAGTGATAAAAAAATGGGATAAAAATCAAGGTAGAAAATCATAAAAAATTATTTACTCATTTATCAGATAGATCCAAAAACTCAACATTATACATGCAGAGCAAGTATATATGGGTACTTGGGTTCATAGGTAGAAATAGTGAATGGATACAAATATTTGTGAAAATACTTTGGAGTGATATTAGTGCTAAAATCTGGACTATGATGATGATGATGATTTAACAAATATATCATACTGAACACTGAAATTTTATATCCCAGAAACTATACCTTAGAAAAGTTATTGTGTTATACAATAGAAATGAGCTAATATGAAGAGTCAATTTTATTTAAAAGATGTATTTCATACAAAGATAAACGTCTTATCTAAATCATAAAATAGACATAGCACTTGGCACATATGACTAAACCATTTTTCATTGCCATGTATACTGTAAAATTGCGTGCTTTGCTTTATGGCCAACAGAATGGAACTTTTACAGTGAAAGTGTATTCCCAGTCATTTTTTGAAAGGAAAACCAGCTCTGTGGAATAAAATATTGCTTAGAGACTTTTCTCATACTGCTTGTCACAGCGTTCTCCCTGGCTGATAAGTTATAATTGCTTTGTGATAAAGGCCTGTGCATTTCCTCCTCTCTTATAAACATTTTAATGAGAACTTGAACTGAACTCTCAATGAACCTATTTTCATTCCAAAATCTTATGATTTTAATCTTATGGTACTCCTGAGACCCGGCACTGTGGTCTGTGACAGCATGGATGCTTCAAATTATTCCTCCTGTTTGTAGAAAACACCATGTGCATCGATCATCCTTTCTTTCTCATGCTGCCTCCTGGGAACCACAGCCTCTAGCAAGGTCAATAATTGCAGTTTTGGTTGACAGTTCCAGGCCAGCTGAAGTACACCCAGCTGGTGAAGACCAGCCACAATGGGTATTGACTGCCTTCCCATCAGTTTCTTTCCTCCTAGTTAGCTTGCCCTTAAAATTCTTCCTTAGCAATGTGATAGATGGACTTGAATTATCTCATAGGGACTCCCCAATAGAGAGAAAATAAATGGCTTCTCTACAGTCACGTGTGTTAATGTGTCTGTTGGTATTGGGGGGGGGGATTAATCTAACAGTTCTGAGGTAAATTAAAGATCTTTCCCTTGGGAATAAAGCAAACACAGTACCATAGGTAGATGTTTAATAGCAAATTTGGAATCTAAAATCATTGTTGATGACACACATGAAATAAGAGCCTTTGGATTAAGAAGATAGTCTGTAAATCAATGTGCTTTACATCCTAATGCTTAAAATTTTAGGCCAAGCAGTGGTAGTTCACCCCTTTAATCCCAGCACTCAGGAGACAGAGACAGGTGGATCTCTGTGAGTTCAAGGCCAACCTAGTCTACAGAGATAGTTCTAGGATGGGCTCCATAGCTATACAGAGAACCTTGGCTGAAAAATCAAAAAGAAAATATTAATGACAGATTTTGGCTATGTTTAAAATTAGGTCAAAGATAAATCAAACAGTTAGAATTTATTTTCTATTGTATTTCCTAACAAGTTGGTAGTCACATGAGTAATATTAAAGAAATGCTGTATGTCTTATACAAATATGCACAGTAATAGTACAGAATTGTTAAGCAAATAACCTCTGCAGTGTATATAGTAATTGCATGATGTAGATTTATTGTAAAGAAACTTTCATCTAATATTTGGTAATTTTCAAGTAAAAAACATTTGAAATGCAGTTCAATATATTTTTCTTTCATTTTTGAAATTTAATATATCATTTATTTCTTCCCTTTCTTCCATCCAAACCATCCCATACACATCCTTCCTGTTCTCTTTCAAATTTTTGCCCTTTTTAATCATTTGTTGTTATTATATGCTTATATGTGTCTTCCTTGGGAAAAACTCTTTTCACAGACTTTGTATTTCCTGATTACCTCCATTTCTGTGTTGATGACTAAAGCATCATGGGGTTTCCTCTGTCTATTTTGGCGTGTTTATTGGTGTTGATTGCTGTTCAGCTTGTGTTCTGGTAGTCATGTTGATGAGACTTTATGGGTGTGGCTTCTGACATCCTTAGGAAACAGTCTCACAGCAAAGTCCTTGGTATTTTTGTTTTTATAATCTTTCCACTCTGCCCCCTTCTGTAATATTCCCTTAGTCTTAACTCTACATTTGAAGGTAATGGCTTGAGTACACAATTAGAGCCAGCCGATTGTCGCCTAGATTCTATGCCATTATGTATTTTAAATTAATTAATTTATCATATATTTTCATGCACGTATGAAATGCATTATAATTACTCTTCCTTCTTATACCTGCCAACCCTCTCATTCTTACAAGTCACTTCTCCACATCCAGGTCTTTTCATTTCATTTTGTGAATCACTAACCTTTGAGTTGGACCATGTTTGCACGTGTCATCACAGGCTTAGAACTATCCATTGAAGTTTTAAGGGCTCACCTGTGAGCATACAACTGATGACAGTCACTAGCCATATCCCTTGGCAGCCTGATATCCTTAGGCTACAAATAAGTCAGTATGCTTTTTGATTTATATTTTTAGTTTTGTAAATTTAATCATAGTTTTGTCCTTGCTTTTGGGCTTTCTTGCGGTTTGTAAAGATTTCCTTGAGAATGATCAGAAATTCTGGAAGAAAATTTAAATATATTGAAAGGTTTAAAATACAGAATTTAATAAGACTTGGATAAATATTGGACATAGATATTTTAAAGATCTGAGATTGTTATGGTATCAGTCATAACTAAGAACCATTGATGAGTTTTATCTATGTCCAGTAATTTTTGAACTGAACTGGCTTATTAGAGTCTTCTCTGAAATTACTAAAATGCTGGTATATATATAACATATATATATATATATATATATATATATATATATATATATATAAAGTAAATATACAAACGAATTCCACCGAGTCTCTTTAATGTTGTTTGCATATGTATTTTTAGGATAGAATACTTGAGATTGAATAACCATTTCAGGTACTTAACACTAGGAAAGACTACCTTTCCTTCTCTTGGCAGTTTTTAATTGCTTATAATCATTCTTTCATTACTTCCAAAAGGAAAGCACTTTTAATAATTTTTGAGCACTATTATTGTATCGTAAAACTGTTGTGACATAAATTTAGAAGAGTATACAAATTGTGGATGGAGTAATACAATCTTTTGTTATGTTTTTTTTATGGGAACCTAGGGTCTAGACCATGCTACACAAACACAGCCACTAAATTACATCCCTGACTTTAATGTATCATTTTCAGTAAGCTTCTCACTAGTATGCCTAGATTATCCAAAACTGTTCAATCACCCCTGCCACTTGAGTAGCTGGAGATGCAGAGATTCAACTCTCTGTGCTTTTTTATTTTTAAGTACATAGGCTTAGGACTTTAAGGGTATTTTCTTGGTGTATGATGAAGTAAGGATTATTCTACTCATCCTATTTTGTTGTTTTCAAGCTGAAGTGAGCTTTTGATAAAAAATAAAAAATAAAAATCAGAAAAACCTGGGTACCTTCAGGTACATTGACGACCATTGTTCACAATAGCTTTGAATCTGGATGGAGAGATGATAGGCAAGGGTTTTATTGGTTACTTTTTTATGTGAACTATAAAACTTTGACCAAAATATCTATTTTTACGATCAGCTAAAAAGAAATTTTAGAGGAAAATTAAAAGACTCTGAACTGAATAAATGCCTAAACCCTAGGAAATATTATGAGGAGGACATTTTTTACTTATTTTCTATTTATGCCCTCAGCTACTTCCTTCTTATTATGCCTCTGTGCTATTATTAACTGCTTCCTCATTCCTGTTTTTCCAAGGATGAGGGTAATGTCAATTTTTCTAAGAATTTTTACTTGTATTCTGTTGTTCTGGGAGGAAAATGTGCCTCATAATCCCTGGATGACACTTCTGGCTTCTGCACGTTAGGCTTTTCATTGTCCATATAAAGAAGCCAAGCTTTCAAAGTGAAGTTTGTGTCTAAACAATAAAGTATTTGAAGAGTCAGGCCTAGGACTCTGGTGTTCTTTCACCTCTGCAACCCCATAATGGAAAGGACAATTTAATTTAGTTCAGTGTCCTTTGGACAATGCACGGTCACCAGCTCAATTCTTCTTTATTTGTTTTTATTTATTTATTTATTTTTGTTAAAAGCAAAATTTACATTTACTCCCCTTGTTCCCGGCCCTCCCGCTCCCCCACTACCCCACCGCCCTCCCCCTGCTTCCTTAAGATGGTGCAGGGTACCCTGTCCTATGG
>JAQHUG010000232.1:978670-988724 GCA_028555095.1 Dicrostonyx torquatus | reverse complement strand
TGCTTATCCATTTCCAGCTTTTATGTATTTTGTCAGTAGTTGAGGTATGGGCAGTTCCTTGCCCAGAGGCCGGTTTTGCCAAGAAGAGGACAAGCTCCAATTGGAGTGTCTTTGGCGCTCAACAGTCTCTAACTGGAGATGGTCTGAGGCCTCATCCAGAAAGAAGACCATCTATTTGTGTGAAAGAGTAAGCAATGCTGGTAAAGGGCCAGATTGTCTCTGCTTTCTCTTGTCTGGAATCCAGTAACACTTCAGAAGCATAACAATGCTGTAAGCAACCTGCTCATATTCTATTTACAATAGATATCTTATTTACAGTATCATTGTGAGCTATTTCACTATACTCTATATGATGACAGATGAATTAATTTAAGAAACCTGGATACCTTGGATGAAAGAAGAACCAAGAAAAGGAAGAAGTAAAAAACATATTACATATATATGCTGAAACTTTACACAATTGACCAAGAACTTATTCAATATTCATTTTATATTTTAAAACATTTGGTTTGCTCTGTTACATGAGGAATACATGATGTCAATAGGCTAAAAATAAACATCAATGAAAATATCTTTTGAAAAATCTCATGTCCATTCTGAATATTATTAGCTACTGTGAACTTGGAATGTTATCATAAAAACTTATTTCTGTACAATATATGGAAATAGCTGTGTGAATAGCAATATATGTAAATGACAGTGTGACATAATCACAAAGATCAAGGCTCTGTTCAGGTTACAGTCCCAACACCCTCTCTTTTACCCTCTATTCACAGTGGTATAAAAGTATCTAACGTTTTTAAACTTTTGTGTTTTAAAGATATGGTTATAGTAATGGAGTCTTTGAGTCATAGGATAGATATGAGGATATATAATTTCTTAAACATTCTTAAGAACTTAGAATGCATCTATAAATCAATATGTACAAAATTATTGTTTATCAAGCAAAGTAATGAAGATTAGGAAATGGAAACACAGAATATATGTAGTGTAAAAGGAATAAATTTAACTCATCAATATATATACGTGGTATTAAAGTTCAGAACCTGCAAAGAATCCTATTATAGAGCCATAACATAGTTCCTTACTTTCAGACATTTAATCAATTGCACTGTTTGTTCATTATGCATTTTTACTTTTGTACACAAAGGGAAGTAAAACATTATATAAATTCCACATACCCATCACTAAAATTCAGTAATTAGAAACACATCCCTTTATAATACACAAGGGATGCTCATTTTAAGCAATAAATCTGATAAAAAATGTGATAATCATTTAATTGGCTGTTTAAAGAGCCCATGCATTAAACAAATGATATTATATATCTGCATTTACATGAGAAAGTTATTCTTTACTCAATCTTCAAGAAGCCAGTTTTTATCCAATGCCAAATTAAATGTTCAGTTCTCCTTATTCAACTTTACTGAAAAAAATCTTTATTTTTTCTTGCTTCCTTCTGACATATCTGAGGAGAAAATGGAATATTATGGGATATTCCGGTGGAATAATATCATAGTCTTCAGCATAATACAAGTACCGGAAATATTTCAGCCAGGATAATTGAAATCTCCTCATTCTGCACTGACATAATTGTGAATCACGTATGTTTAGAGTCAGAAATCTCTTTCCAAAAATGGTAGAAACTCTCTTGAAGTTAGTGGGGAGTTATAACATTAAATTACAATGCAAAGGCTTCAGGGAACTTAAAAAATCACGTATGTTCTTCCACACGGGTTGATAGCACTATCTATCACAGCAATTACAGTATAAAATGAAGGTAGTCAGTATGTAAAGTCTCCTACTGACTTTCCTGTACTATCACATTTGACTTGTATCATATATTCTTACATTTTTTTGTACTAAAATGTGCTTCTTTGGAGTTGTAGTTTTATTTTCAATACCAAAAGAAAGTATAGAATGAAAATTAACTTCACTAGTCACAGTACTAAAAGTGGTAGTCAAAGGAGAAAAATTGTTGAAAGAGGTTTCTGTCCTGCCAGGTTCCATAGTCATTCAGTCCCAAAGAAATACACAGAGTTCTACATTAATTATAAGCTGGTTGGCATATTATCTCAGATCTCTTATTAACTAACTCTTACATCCTAACACATAATTTTTGTCTGTGTTAGCCACATGGCTTGGTACCTTTTATCAGTGAGGCATTTTTCATCTTGCTTCCTGTGATCTGACTGATGATTGCATCTCTTTCCTCTTTCCAAAATTGTCTTATACTGGTTGCCCTGCCTAAAATTACTGACTGGCTACTGGCCAATCAACATTTTATTAAACCAATTCAAGTGATAAATCTTTACAGGTTATAAGACCATTATCCTACAGTAAAAAAAAAAATAATCTCACTCAGTTGTGGACTTTGAAAGCTACAAATATTGACCTGCTTTTAAGAAATACCCACTGGAACAATAGTGGCACAAATATTAAGGGAGTAACCACCTTTTTTTTTAATGGATGGAACCTTTCTCAACACTGTAAATGAGACTAAGAACCCAAGACTAGTTAGGTCATAGGCCTTAAGGAAAAACCAACTAGTATTAATTTGATAAATGAACATAGCAATAAAAGACTCCTAATGGCATATTACTATATCCACAGAGCAGAGCATCACTAAACCCACATGAAAGAAGTTTCTTATGGAACATGGTAATTACCATAAAGACCAACAAATGAACAATGTGCAGATAGTGAAAGATTTTGGATTACTCAGCACTAAATTATGCATATAATTTTATAACTCCCTGCACTTTGAGGTTCAGGGGCAGAGGAGAATAAAAGATAATAAGAGTCAGAGATCATAAGTAACATTAACAGAATAGAGTTTTTTAGACACAGTGTATCTGATGCACATATGAACTTACAGAGACAATAACAGCATGCATAAGACTACACTCTAGTTTGGGCTTCATACTTAGAAGTATTTGTCCAACAAAAATCTATGTTTTTTTCTTTTCTTTTGTTTTGTTTCATTGAGGATTTTTTAATATTCAGTGAGTGAAGAGTACTACCTATGTCTGGGGAGATGGCTCAGCAGTTTAGAGCACTTATTACTCTTTCAAGGGACCTGGGTTCAATTCCCAGAAGCCACATGGTAGAATAGAACAATCTATTGTAATATTGTAATTTATGTTGTAAAATATTATTTTAATTGAGAATAGATGTGTTACATTTTTGTGCTCCATAATATTACTTTAACTATGTAGAGGTGTGCTACTTTTGGTTATGCTGAATTTGTTTAATTATATAAAGATGTTTTGTATTTGTTTTGCTGTACCTGCCTAAGGCACATGATTGATCCACTAAATGCTGAACAGCAAACAGCTAAGCAAGAGATGTATAGGTGGGGCCGGCGGGCAGAGAGAATAAATAGGAGAAATCTAGGCTTGAGAGAAAGTGAGAAGAATGAGAGAAGGGGGATAGAATAAAGAAAACACCTGGGGCAAGAAGCCAGGCAACTGCTAGCCAGCCAGACATTGAGAAACAGTAAAGTAAGATATATGGAATTAAAAAAGGTAATAATCCCTGAGGCAAAATGTAAATAAATAAAAACAGGTTAATTTAAGTTAAAAGAGTTAGCCATAAAAGAGCTAAGCTGGCCAAGCATTCAAAACTAATAATAAATCTCCATGACATGTTTTGGATGCTGATTGATAGCCCAAAAGAAAATACCTGGTATACTTTTACCAAAGTTCCTGGGGATTCCATGTCCTTTTCTGGTGGCCTCAAGGCACACACATGTTGCATGGGAATATATGCAGGCAAAACACCTGTACACATTAAAAATATACTATCTAATATTTAGATATTGAATATGTGTCAGGTTAAGTACTAGGAACTGAAATGTCTCTGCAAATTGAGTAATACTATCCTTATTCTTATTTCATAAGTATGAAATTATGAAATAATTATGCTGTCTACATAATTCCACATCCTTGATTCTTTAACCCCAAATCTTAATTGTGGAATTCCATACCAAGAACATTTTCCTTTCCTGTGATTGTTTTATTCATGTTTTCTTGTGTCCTTCAATGTTACAAGTATCCTAAATAAATCTACCTTCCACTATAAATTATTTAACAATAGTATGGGTGCCACGAATACCCTCAGAATCTTGTTCTCAATGTCTGTCCGGAATTAGGATTATCTTCTGTTGACATCATCCCACTTCTTAAAATCATCAAGGGTTTAGCTGTCCATCAGGCAATCAAGGTTATGGCTACTCCAAGTGTAAGCAAGGATCAGCAGCAGCAGTTACAAATTTCCAGAATAGTCCTGCATGTTAAAGAGATCCCCAGAGGTTCTGCAGGCACATTTAAGTTTGTGAATCCCTGTCAAAAGAGACATCAGAATCACTTGAAACTTTGCTCGAACTGCATTATTTATAGTAGAACCTGTGGCAGCGTAGCCCAGCAATGTGTATTTTTTCATTCCCTCTAGTTTATTTTGTGTTTGCTTCTCAAGACTTAGTCTCAAGGGACTGAGATCAGCAATACCAATGCATTATAATAGATTGCTGGTTCTCAGTCTTGTCTGCATACGAGAATTGTCTGGGAAATTTGTAGGGTATGGTGAATACCAAGAATCTGTTGGAACCAAATATATTCCAGTCTTTGAAGGATGGGCCTATAAAATGAATGGGTAGTAGGTGTTTGTTTTCCTCTGGGTATCCCAGCATTAGAAACCACTGCTACCAAATCACTTGATCAATATAACACTGCTAAAGGCATTTACCTTTTGGTAAAAATTTGAACCTTCCCAATGTAATACTGCAAATATTAATATCACCATCTAATTCAGCTTCCATGACAATATGACTGCCATTTGTGCATTCTTGAATCACACTGTGTCTCCTTCATTTTGTTTCCTCAAAAAGTATAAGAAGAGATCAAGCAATAGCTTCTCTTTTCTGTTGGGATGAAGAAATTAATGTGAAAATTACATTTTGAGAATTTTCACATGCTGTACAAATATGTGGTTTCTACTTTATTGAATCTGCTTTTACATTTTCTCAAGCAATAGGAGTACATATGGGGGTGGCCTCAGCTTTTCTCTGATATAATTATGAACATGTGACCAGGAATTATCAGATATCATGGAGAGCTGAGCTTTTACTTCTTCAATGTTCTAATTAGATATAGTATGCACAGCTCATGAAAAAGAAACGTCCCATGAAATGCTAAAAGATGGGATTGTTTCTCATGACAAACTGTTAAGAAACTCCAAAGGCACACTCCTCAAATCTTATTACAGGCATGAGCCCTGTGTTAATTTACCCTTTCCAACTTGGTAAGTTGAGGGTGACACTGCAATTCTATGCTTCAAACAAGCTGGCCAGTGATGACAAAAAAGCTGACTCACAGATCTCACTTTAAACAGTTAGTATCACTGCCATTCTGGAGCTGATTGTCCTGGGTAATGTAAGACAGCTATAGGAGCAAGCCATTAAGTAGCATTCCTTTGTTGACAGAGGCTTCTGTCCTGCCAGCCATTCAGTCCCAAAGAAACACACAGAGGCCTATATTAATTATAAACTGGTTGGCCCATTAGTTCAGGCCTCTTATTAGCTAACTTTCACATCTTAAATTCATTCATAATTTTTGTCTGTGTTTGCTACCTTTTATTAGTGAGACATTCTCATCTTGATTCCTCTTTATCTTGGTGATGGCTACAGATTGAACCTTTCCTCTTCCCAGAAGTCTCCTATTTTGGTTGTCCTGCCTATACTTCCTGCCTGGCTACTGGCTAATCAGCATTTTATTAAACCAATACAAGTGACAAATCTTTACAAGATACAAGACCATTGTCCCACAGTATTCCTCTATGTCCTCTGCTTCAGCTCCTTCCTCCAGGTCTGGGTCTTGACTTCTGACTCTGAATTCCCTTAGTAATGGACTGTGATGTGGAAGTGTAAGAGGACATAAACCTTTTCTCTCCAAGTTGCTTTTTGTTATGGTACTTTACCATAGCAATAGAAACCCTAAGTCATTATCTAAATTCCTTATGGTTTTCTCCCTTCATACCATTTATTGATTGTTCTTTGCCTTTTACTTTTGTAGTTTTGTTTTTACACTTTCCTTCTAAGACTTTCTAAGTGGCTCCCTGTTTTATTTTCACAGGGGTGTATAGATAGTAGCCCAGTTCTCCCTATGTCAGTCTTCACTGCACAATTCAACAGAATAAGAAAGCATTAAGTCACATATCCCAGTTCTATACATCAGAGTGCAGACCTTACAAATGTATGTCCACACAGAAATGGTGGAATCTAATGAATAAATTTTGGTGATCTATTGTAGATCCAGGTAATTATGAATAATTATAATGTATATTTGAATTTTGTGGGAGGATAGGCTTTAAATCACAAAAAATAGAAACTCTCAAAAATAAATTAAAATTTTATCTTTATTAGCCATATGGTGGTAATTACTTCAACATATATGTGTATATCAAAAGTCTTTTTATACTGTAATATATATATATATATGTAATTGACAATTTTGTATCATATGGAAAGGCATGAAAATATTAAAATGAAAGCAATGGAATTCATGATAAGGGTGGATGGAGATCTTTCTATTTGTAATGTCTGCTTTTGAGAATTTGATATGCTAACAGAAAAATAATATTTTTGAAATAATAGACTTAACAATTTAAAAATAATAGATTTCTATTAACCTATCATTTTTATATTAGACCTTAAGTTTGCTTTTTATTTTATTTAACACATTGAATAAATAATATAGTCATTTTATTTTTCTTCAAAAATATTTTGTAAAAAATACAGAATTTGATAGCTAAAGAAATTGTGCAATGAGTTAAAGATCTTGATATGCAAGCATGAGGAGCTGGGTTTGAATGCCCAGTGCTCAATCAATGTTTAATGTGGCTGTTTGTGCCTCTGACTCCAGCATTAGATTTTGGAGGCAGACAGATCTCAAGAACCTGTTTGCTTGCCAGCCCTGCCTAGAAGGTAAGATTCCAATTCAATGAACATGATGCTATCTTGAGGCAGTGTATAGAATGAGAGAGGAAAATACTTTTCCTTGACCTCTGAATGTGTGTGCATGGTCACACATACCTGAACATTCACATGAATGCATCACACACTTACCCACCCTCACACACTTCATACATATATACAAGTCACAACACACAGAAAAATATAACCCTATTTTAATTGATCATTCATCTGGCCTGGGGTAATTACTTTGGTTAGTAATTATAAGACCCTAAATTCCATCCTCCTTACTAAAATTAAACAACAATAATATATCTAATTATATCATAAGCATAATGTAAATTCTTTACTCAATTTCATCAGTATATTCTAATAATTTACTCTTGTTTGGAAATATAGCTTAGCTAAATAAAACTTGCCTAGCATAGCAGAGTACATGATAAAATTTTGATTGTCATGCCTACTACTGAAATTTCATATTGAAAATAGATATGGCAGAATGCTTGTGAACATATTTACAAAACTAGTCTTTTTTTCACATTTGATTTTTTTATTACAGGAAAATTTTACATTTACTCCCCTTGTTCCTGGCCCTCCCGCTCCCTCCCCACCCCACCGCCCTCCTCCTGCTTCCTTAATGTGGGGCAGGATACCCTGCTAGGCTCACAACCAAAACTAGTCTTAATTGTGTGCAGTAGACAATGCAGGTAGGCCTACAGTCTCTCATATGGGTTGCTGACTCAAAGATGGATAGAGCTAATAGAAGAGGATTTGATTAAATAATACTGGGGTTTGTTCTCTTATGCCACTGTCATTCAAGTCTCAACTTAATTGTTATGTTGTTAGAGGGAAATTCACTGACACTTAACGAAGTTCAAAGATCACCTCATTTAATTCTCTGTGGAGTGCCTATTAACCTGTAAGACCATATGACTGGTTCATCCCTGCTTGATTATTTCTTGAGCTCCCTCAATGTCAAATCAAAAAGGTAAAAGACTCACTGTGATTTATTACTGTGTCTTCAATGTCTAGAACAGTTCCAGGCATATTGCATAATAACTCAAAGATTGTTTATTCATGAATTCATTAATTAAAAAAATGAAGAATGCATGGTCATTATATTAAAAGTAGAACTTTTAGATATCACATCAGAATTTAGGTAACTTGAAAAACTGAAAGTACCCCACCAATGATTTGTATCTGCTATGACTTTGCATTTTAAGACACAAAATAGGTAAACATTCTTCTTTATTGATTTTTCTTCTTCTTTAATATCTCTTTTTATGCATAACAAAGTATGAACATTTCCTTTAGGAAAAGAACCTTACTCCTTCCTACAAATCAAAAATATTTGCACATCCACCATACCAACAATAAATTCTTATTCTCATATGCATATCTGTAATTTATAAGTAAACTTATTTATAAATATATTTATGATATACCATTTGTAGTCATTTTATGTTTATCATTGCTAGTGGTGATAAATAAGAATGTGAGTGTTATATTTTCTTCACTGGGTGTTGAATTTCCAGTGGTTGACCTTCTTATATTGAAGAAAAATTTTAAATTGGAGCTATTACATGAAACACAATATTTTCAAATATAGTTCTGAACAGTGTTCTAATTAAAATATAATTTACCATGCATATATGCTTATCTGAATGCCTTCAGCACTTTGAAATGACTTAGTATTCTCACTCATCCTGCATTGAGTGGAAGCATATCAAAATTTCTTGATATTCAAACATACTGTCACCAGCTATAAATAAAATAGAACACTACCTTTTTCCAAAGGTGAATTTGCATGTAATGTTAAATATTGACTTCAGTATATGCCTTTATAATTTTTAAGAGAAAATGGTAGGCCCTTATATTTGATTTGCTTTCAATGACAGCTCACTGATGAATAAAATCGATTTAACAGAGGAGGCTAATTGTATAGAACAAATAAATATTACACATACAGTGCTCATTTGCCTAAAATTATACAGGTAATGCCTGTAGTTAGTTTCTTAATTTCTTGTTATAAGACAATTGCATCTCATTTAGCCATGCTTAATTGCATTGCTTCCGTCGCTAGAATAATAGCACATTCCCTTTTTAAGATGTTGAATGACACATTTAGATTATAATCACTTATTATCCTTCTCTAAGAAAACCATTCAAGAGTATTTGTTGCCATGAAAATCTGATTTTCTATTCATGATGGCCAAATGAGAGCATTTTAGATAAATGTATGTTCTGTACATAATCATATTCATTTCTGGTTAAACTATTAGCTTAATAAACCTAGTTAGCTAACAATGTAACTATTTTCTGTAAGTATCATTATAAAACTTGTACTATTTAACCTCACATCCCAAACTACTCTAGAAGCTTTTGTTTCTCACTTACTATGCCTGCATTGGGGTGTTATAGTTGAAATCTAGAATGCTTTTCAAAGGTCCATATTTTAAAATCATGATCTCCACCATGACTTACCAGAGGAGGGCAGTAGAATCAAATGGATTCCAGTGGTGATAAATTAGGCCATGGGGGATATCCTTGAAGGAAAATAATTGGGAGGCAGAGGCAGGCAGATCTCTGTGAGTTTGATGCCAGCCTCATTTATAGAGTGAGTTGTAGGACAGCCAGGAACATAGAGAAAACTTGACACAAAAACAAAAACAAAGAAGAAAAGAAATCAACTAAGTTCACAGTTTCATAGATTTGAATCCATGGTTGGCTATCTCTCTCCAGTTTCTGGGCCTATGGTGAGTCAGCCCTGCACAGTGAGAAGGCCTTACAGAGCAATGCTTCTTACTACACAGCAGTTTGAAATACTGCCCTTCAGTAGCATACTAATGACCTACTTTTGGAAATTACAATCTTCTTCCTAATTCTTACCACATTCCAATAATGCCATCAAATTAAACATCCATCAGTGGTGCTAGAGTTGATTCTGTGGTTAAGAGTACTTGTTATTGGGGAAGGGAATAAGATATCTACATTAACGGGAGTCAATTTAAGAGTTGCAAGAGACTTGTCCTTAGAGGGGATCCCAGGTATTCATAGGGAATTCCCAGCTAGGTACTTGGGCAG
>JAQHUG010000232.1:909527-948945 GCA_028555095.1 Dicrostonyx torquatus | reverse complement strand
AGAACTTCTGTTCTGTCTACTCCGCAAACCTAAGGGTTGACCTATCTTACAAGCCAGGCAGAGTCTTTATTTAACCAATCAAAGCACAGAAATACAGATGAACCCTCCTATTCCACATCCACATATAAGTTAAATAAATAAGTTACTAAATAGAAAGAAAATATTAAAAATGTCTAAAAATAACTATATTTTAAACTAGAATAGTGGCGTAGAGACATAAGGTCCTCAAATAATGTCAATTTTATGCTATATTGAAGATGAAGAGAAAGTTCTTTCTTAAAGAACTCTAAGAATTATTCCCACAAAAATGTTTAAAAATCTGTCCTAGAAAAGTTCATGACTTATCATTTTGCTATGAAGTACCTGTGATCAAAGACAGTTCTTAATTTTAAGCAAATCCAAACTTTATCCTTTTATTTTTCTGGTTTGAACTTTGGGAGTATACTTTAATTTTGTTGTTGCAAGTGTATGTAGTTATGTGTGTAGTTTCTTGTACTATTAAAATGCCAATATAATGCCATCTATCTCAAAGTATAGCATTCATTTATCTACAACTTATTAAGAGATATATAATAAAGTGTTATGTGCACATATTATATTCACTCACATATAAACTATATTCCTGTAACAAAGTTTCTCTTTATGTATTTTATCTTAATTTTGCATTATTTTTCCCTACTTCATTGTTTTAGCCATCTCCCCAAACACCTTCATTTCACAGACTAATGAATAGATGAGATTTTTGTCATTTGTCTTTGATAGTCACTGGTGTAGTTGCCAGCCATAATAAGCTAAATATGAACAGATCACCCAAAGGAAGTTCTTTACTTCCAACCATTATCACCTGCCAGTGTAGGACTAAGCCATTGATAAGTGTAATAGAGGCCTGAATCTCAGTAATTTACCCTGAAGCAATACCTGGTTGCAGGAAGGACCATAAACTAAGATTACCTAAGCACCACCTAAGACATAACATTCCAACCTCTATAGATAGGACCACCTCCCAGAACACACTCATGAGGACACTTCTAGACAAATGTCAGCCAATCAGGGGTCCTTAAAACTAATAAACCCCTCACCACAACTTTAATACTATAAAACACTATTCTAATTGAGCTCAGGGCTCTTTGGTTATTCCAATACATTGGACATGCAGTGAGACTGAGTTTGCAAGCTTGCATAAGATAAAAGTTCTTTACTTTTACATATGGGACTCAGTCTCCTTTTTGGCTTTTGGGGGGCTTCACAGATTTGGGCATAACAACTGGCAAATTCAGTGGCATAAAATGTATAGGAATTTTATTTTATAAGTCATCATATTGTTCATGATTTATTGTTCTTTGAAATATTGACTCCACTCCAAATGTTCTGTGACATAAAAGAACACATCCAGGGCAATTAGTCTAACAAATAATTGTGTGTAGCACTCACTTGACTGTGTAGATAAAATTTTCCTTCTACAATTTCCTTCCATGAATACTAGTGTGTATATCCCTTTTGAAAAAGTAAACTGGTAATCACTGAGAAGTTGGTGCCGAGGAACAGATCAGAAGGCTGTTTGTCTCTATTTCCAAAGTGAACGCGTAGAAAGTTTGTGAATGCTTGCTGACTGATTTCTGACAAAGTATAATGCATGGTTGTTAAAATGATTTGAAGAATTAACTAGTAACTTTCATTTTCCTAGGAAGATGCGTAAGATGAATCCTCATCTAGTAGGCACTCCGTGTACATTAGGCAGTGTCTGTGCCATGTGATATCACCTATAATTCATTATTTATTCATTTATTCAGCAAACATTTTGATACATTCTTTGTGTCAAGCTCTTTTCTATGAATTGAGATAAAGCAGTGAAGCAACCAGACAAAAAGATCAAAATCTACATTTTGAAAGAACTGAAGCAATACATATGACAGATTACTGCCTTCGAGGTAACTGAAAATTGAGAAATGCTGCAGAAAATAGCATATGGGCTGCTTCTCCAATTTCAGTGTGCATGTGAATCACCTAGGAACTTTTTAGTTCTAGGAAGACTGATTTAGCAGGTGTGGGTCGAAGTGCACTGAGATACTACACTCCTGCCAGGGTCCTCAAGAATACTTGTACTGGTTTGGCAACATTGTTTTAGTAGCAAAGTGTTGTCAGGGGACTGTGGATTGAGAGCAAAGAATGGGAGGTGAAGGGACTGAAATTTTCAATGTAGTGATTATGGTTGGCTTGTTTATGAGGTGATAATTGAGCAAAGCAGGTGTGGGATTTTAGCTAATAATTATAGCAAACTAAAATCAGCCAGTTTTTGAATTATTCTTGCTATAAAGGTCTTTAAAAGAGAGATGTGGACTAGGTGACAGGCTGGACAGGAAAGCCTGGAGTTCAATGAAGAAAACAATACAAAAGGTTGGAACTTTCTGTCATATCCACACAATAATCTCTGCTTTACCATTTCCCTCATTTAAGGCTGGGGAAACATGGGTAGAGGATGTAACTAACTGATTTAGCTTCTCAGCAGTGGAGCAGAAACTCCAAATATCATCAGCTTTATTCCAAAGCCCACACAGTTACAGCTGTCTATATGTAAAGAATCACCACAGATCACTGGAACATGTCATGCACTTAAAAAAGGAAAGTCAAAAATGTTTTTAAGTAGAAAAAAGTTGAGTTGACAGTTCATTATTTTAGCTGCCTTGCTGGACTACTGTAGAGAGATCCCTTTAAGTCAATACTTGGCAGTTTTCCATTTGATCTAGAAAGTCATGCTCATCTGGTATGACTGTCTTTATTCATACACACACTTTGGTGGCTTATTAGAATTAAGAAGAGCACAGGATTAGTGATCTGGGGTTAAAGAGGTCTTTGCTATCTGAGGAATTAGAAGAATAGGAAGGGGTGGGATGAATATTGTGACCTTACTGTACTTCACTGGGATACAAAGCACGTAACTAAGTAATGTTTCAGAAATCCCCAGCAGCAAAATTGAATTCTAGGTGTCTAGGGCATCACCAGGGACATTAGTATCCTTAGTGATTTGCTCTGTTTCCTCACCTCACATTCTTTATCCTCCAATTCTGTTTGCAATCAACTCCCTATAAACAGAGTTTTCCTGTCCCAACCACCTGTTTCTGAACACCTGAAAGCCACATCCAAAATTACCACAGAGAGGCTTAAAATTAATTATAAATGTTCAACCAATAGCTCAGGCTTGTTACTAGCTAACTATTTAAATTAACTCATTTATATTAATCTATGCACTGCAATGTGGCTCGTGGCTTTACCTGTCCTCTTGCTTCTTGGGCGGCTGGCTGGTGTCTTTCTGGACTCCATCTTCCTTCTTCCCAGCATTCTTAGTTTGGCTTTCCCACCTAAGTTGCTGCCCAGCTATGGGCCAGTCAGCTTTTTATTAACCAATAAGAATAATACATATTCATCATATAGAAAAGGATTGTTCCAAAGGAACTTTCAAGTAAAATGGTTGCTCTAGAGTTTATGCTTCTGACTGAGGTAGGAGAAATGGTAATGTAAAATGGGCTTAATGGGTATACCAAGGATAATTCTTTCAGTTTTTTGAATATTGCCTGACAGGGTCTCAAAACTATTTACTAGAGCAAAGAATGACTTTAAGGATATTGATATGACTTAAGGATAGTGAAGTCATATCAATAGTTGTGCAATTATTATTTTAGATGAATATATTCTTAAAACTATGAAGGCAAGTCCCCTCATCTCCTCTATCAATGTTTTATCTTTTCTTATATTTTCAAAGGAAGTGTCTAGAAGAGCTAGTTCCAGGACAGGTTCCAAAGCTACATAGAAACCCTGCCTCAAAAAACAAAAAACAAAAACAAAAGCTACAAGAACAACAAAAACAAAAAGCCCTAATCTCTATTAATTTTTGTTATAAATGGCAATTTCTCATACTTAGACTGTTATAAAATTTCTAAGTCATTTATAAGTATTCATTTTTACCCTTTCAAGTGTCATTTTTTCACTTTTTCTTTCCTTCTTTTCTTTTTTTTTTTCTTCTTCTTCTTTTTTTTTTTTTGGTGGCTTTTTGAGACAGAAATTCTCTGTGTAACTTTAGAGCTTGTCATGGAAATAACCCTTATAGACCAGGCTGCCCTCAAACTTACAGAGATCCGGCAACCTCTGCCTCCCAAGTACTGGGACTAAAACCGTGCACTATTGCCACCCAGCAAAAGGTTATATTTTTATTCCACAGTTCTCTTAAGAAAATTTATGAATATACATATTTATGCATTCATAATTTAGACCTTATGTCCACTAAAATACACTTTTTGAGAACATTAAGGAGCTAATAGTCATCTGAAAATATTAGTTAGCTCAGTGTTTGAATGTGGCAGATGTGTAATTCAGCACATGCTTTAGTAGGGAATCTGTAGTCTTGGTGCAAATTAGAATGTCTACTAATTCAGTACACAAAGCACTTTTCACTTTTTATCTGAAAATCATGAATATCCTTCTGCCCATAATACTTAAATGTAACTGTTCTCAAAATATGATGCCATTTTAGACGGAAAATAAAAATAAGATTATTTCACAAGTAACAAATGGATAAATAAGACTAAATTGGTTATAAGTGAACATATTGGCCTATCTAACTTTGTCTTCTATAAGTGCATCGAATATAGTTTTCACTGGTTAAATGCATATACCACTTTCTTTTATTTGCTAGGCAAAAAATATAACTCAAAAATTAAACTACAACAGAGAAAATTACAGTTGCATCTAAGTTTTAAGTGATCTGACTGATACTTTATCTTTCATTTTGTTCTGATTACATTTTTCTGAATCATTCGTCAGGTATCATGCTTTTCTAATGTTTGAACTAATATAGTGTCTTTAGTTCTTTTAGCTGTGGAGTTTAAAAAGAAGAATCATCCTTGTTTCTTTCTTTTTGTTTTTTGGTAAATTGCCTTCAAATGTATCCAAAGGAAGAAAATTATTCCTAACACCCCTCACCTTCTGTTATATTTCTTTCATATGCTGTTTCATCAAGATAACCTGTCTTTCCTTTCTCTCATAGTTGAAAAAAGGAGATGAGTTTGTGAAAATAAAACTCTCTCTGATGAATATAAAACATATATCTTAACAATAATATGCCATAATCTCTCATGTGATAAACATGTCAGTATTAAAATGGTGTGATTTACTGAAGATTTTCAAATATATAATGCAGCACTGTGGTCTAAGTATATGTTCAATTTAAGTTCAAATTTATATACTAAGAATATTTTCTTTCAGAATATCACTAACATATCTCTGTGGTCACATTTATGTAAGTTAACTGAACCATGTCATAAATATCTATTACATATTGTTGAATTCTTTATTTTGCATTGAGTTATATTTGTGTGTATCTACATACATACATATATATGTATATATATATATATTTCTTAAATTTCTAGTACATATATTATTACCTTTCATCTTTAAATTCCACAGCATATGTAATTGTAATAGGTATCGTAATTATACACAAGTAATATGTAAGCTTACATGTTTTCATTGATAGGTTATCTTATTGGTTTATTTTGAAAGTACTCTTTCATCTGGCCCTTATAAATTTCCACAAAAGCTGTTATGGATATTAAAAGCACTCTTTAGGTACTAGTTTGTTAATTCACTGTCGATTTTGTTCATGGAGTTAAAAAAGAAAGGAGAATATATGAGCAACTTACTACATTGAATATTGGCTGATATAATATTTTTTAAACTTAAAATTATATATTAATGCTCCCATCTTATGTAAGTTCATGTAAAGTGGGATTCCATCTCTGGAAAAATAAGAACAGTGTAATGTTGAATAAGAGTACATTAGGGTTATTTCAAAAAGGCCATTTAAGAGAAATTTCTGGTTCTCAGTCTGTGAATTTTCTATGACTGTCGTAATTACAACTAAATTTGTGTATGTTTACATAGCTCTCAAAATCAAGCCAGAAGTAGTCAGCATTGAGTAATAACAGGAAGAGTGTCACTTTGGACCCCAGTTACAAATTGACAAGAAATATTATTGTTTTTTAAAGTACTGATTTTCTTTTTTAATCTTTTTTTATTGCTCAAAACAATTTTAAATTTATGTTCATTGGTGCTTTGCCTACATGTCTGTATAAAGGTGTTAGAAACTCTGGAACTGGATTTACTGACAGTGGTGAACTGCCATTAGGCTCTAGGAATTGAACCTGGGTCTTCTGAAAGAGCAGCCAGTGCTCTTAACCGATGAGTCATCTCTCGAGCCCCTCTCAAAACATTTTTTAAGTTTAAATATAGTTTGATCACATATATTCCTTTCCCCTAAGTTCTTCCAGATCTGCTTCTCCTCCCTACCCACTCAACTTTTAAGTTTTTTCTCAAAAAACAAAAATAAAAATCCAATATAAGAAAATATCACAAACCAAGAAAACAAAATAAAACATCAAAAAGGAAAAAATTATCAAAATGTAAACAGATAAAAGCATGTGCAGATACACACACACACACACACACAAATAAAAGCAGAAAAACCTATGAAGTCCATCATATGTTGTCAACTACTCCTGAACATGAGGCCTGCCCTGGAGTGGTTGGTGTACTCAGTGTTAATTCATTGGCGAAAACTTATTTTCCCTCTCCCAGCAGGTATAAGTGGCAGTTTAGTTGGTTAACTTTTAGTAGCTAAGTTTTGTTTTATTCATTTTTTAAAAAAAAGTATAATAAAATAAAATACAGTAAGATAAACAAAAGAATAACATTTTAGTTTGATGAGACAAGCCAACAAAAGGAAAAGAGCCCAAGGGAAGGAACGAAAATCAAGAGACCCACTTATTCTCACACTCAGGAATTCCATAAAAATACTAAACTAGAAGCCATAATATGTGTACATTTGGTCAAGTGCTGGTGGCGCACACATTTAATCCCAGCACTTTGTGAGTTCTGGGTCAGCCTGGTCTACATGAACTAGTTCCAAGACAGCTAATACTGTTACACAGAGAAGCCCTGTCTTAAAACAAAACAAAAACCTTTGTATTTGACAAAAAGTAATATTGCCCAATTTTCTTAGTTTTTTTTCATTTTACTCTGATAAATTGCCTTAAGGGAATAAAGCCTTGAAGAGTGAAGGATTTATTTTGCCTTTCAGAGAGGAGATCTGGTGATCAGAATGTGGAGCAACTGGATCTGAAGTCAGGAAGTAGAGAGATTAGTGATAATGATGCTCATTTAATATCCTTCTTTTCTTTCTATCTTTTGTTCTTTTTTCCTTTCTTATTTCTTTTTTCTTCTTTTGCTAATGAAGAACTCCAGTTCCTGTGGTGCCAAGCACATTCACAGTGTGTCTTACTCCCCCAGTTAAGCCTATCTAGAGATGTTCTAATTCTAATATAAAATATGTGTTCAAGGTTATTCTAAATCCAGCAAACTGGACAATGATGAGTAGACATGACATACAAACCACTTTCATGTATTTTCTACATGCAAGTGCATGCGACTCTACACATGTCTACCAATGCATGTGGATATCAGTGGTCTGAGAACAGCTTTGAATGTAGTTCCTCAGAAGCTTTCCACTTTGCTTTTTTGAAAGAGGAACTCCCATTGGGATTTTAGCCTCCCTGATTAAATTAAGTTGACTGTCCAGAAGGCTACAGTAATCTATTTGTTTCTGCTGCCAAACCTCAAGGATTGTAAATGTTCCATCATGCCCAGATTTTGAAGTGGTTTCTCGGGATCAAACTCAGGTCCCTATGCTGTGTAGCAAGCACTTTAACAAATGAACTATCTTCTAAAGCGAAAGCAGATCATTTATAAATTGTAACATGCCAAATTGAGCCCTCAAAATCCATCTTATAATGCATTTAATCCATCTCTAAAAGCATCACATGCCTTAACACTCCTAACACTAAAGAGTCTCACCTGAGACTCAAGACAATATTTTCAAAATATGCTTGTTTAAAATCCAAACCACACTACATCTTTCTAATATCCAATGAAACAGAACGACATTCTTGTTAGAGAAAGAAAGAATAA
The DNA here is from genome assembly GCA_028555095.1 of Dicrostonyx torquatus. NCBI lineage: Eukaryota > Metazoa > Chordata > Mammalia > Rodentia > Cricetidae > Dicrostonyx > Dicrostonyx torquatus. The sequence goes on along the minus strand of JAQHUG010000232.1, from coordinate 940,926 downwards.
GAGCTTAGCTAATAAAGACTGGGCCAGAGAAAGACTTAAATTCTTCCAGGACAACTCCATATTTCTATTTGGAATCTACTGCAAGTGATGTAATGATCTGGGTGTAACAGTCTTGATGTATTGTATTCCTGTAGCTCTGTCACCTGTATTACTTGGGACATCTCTCTTTGTTCAGCTCTATTCTACTCAGTAGCTTTCCTTGCCAAATGCATGGTGGATTGGGTATTTGTAATATCCTAGAGTCTCCATTGCAACATAGGTTCACCTTCACAGCTTCAGGCAAAAACCCACTTAGTCGTTTCATGCAGAAAATATAGTTCTGCTCCACATTGCTTGGCTTCAGAAGCTTTCTGGCATCTTGGGATGAGCTTCTATGACTCCATCACCTTCCAACTTGCATGCTGGAAAAGCAGTGGAACACAGATAACACCAAATTCTGTTGACAGCTTGATGTGGATCTTTCCCCACTTATCCTCTGTTGTAGTGGTCTTTGTGGCTGAATCTGTAAGATATTTTGATTTTAAATAAAATATTCCTCTAGTTTTGTGCTCAAATTTAGTGTCTCTTTTCAAATGAAATTTTTTTGAATGCTAAAGAATTCCCTGGGTGAGATCTTATCGTCAAGGCATGTTTTCTATTGTTCCAATAAGACATTATGTAAAATTAGAGAATTCTCCTTAGTTTCACTAATGTATTTAATAATTAACGCTATTTTCTCTACACCCATCTTGTCTTGCAACATTTAAAATTATTATATGTGCCTTCCCTCACTCAAATGCATTTTTTTCAGATTTCTGCTTTCTCTCTATTATTGTATGTCTGACAAAGAACAATGCAGAGTAATTATACTACAACCTGAATAATATTCAGTTTTGAAACTTTCTTCAACAAGCAAATTGGTCCATTACTTTTTCATTATTTTGTAGACTAATTTATTATATTTTGTGTATTTTATGCCTATAAAGTGTTTGCTTGTACATATGTCTGTGCATCATGTGCATGTTTGGTGCCCACAGATGTCAGAAGAAGGCATCAGATCATCTGGAACTGAAATAGGAGACTGTTGTAAGCTGTCATGTGGGGCCAGGATTCTCACACTGTCTTCTGGCTTCTGCGGGCAGTGCAGTAATATAGTTCATAGACAGTAGACATACATGAAGGCAAAACATTCAAAGTAAAAATAATTACTTTAAACGTTAGAGATAACTTGTTCTGGCTATTGTTCTCTCTCTCTCTCTCTCTCTCTCTCTCTCTCTCTCTCTCTCTCTGTCTCTCTCCACATTTGTGAGTGTGAATGTGTGTATTGTGCTTGTGTGCACATATGTATGTGCACGAATTCCACAGCCATTTTTGGATGTCTTCCTTAGTTGCACTCCACATTATTTTTAAGACAAGGTATCTTCCTGAACCTGGAACTCACTAATTCAGATAGTCCGGTTGGCCAGCAAGCTCTAGGGATTCTTGTGTCTCTATATCTTTCATCCTGGGATTCCAGACATATTAAGGTTTCAACTGGAGTTTTTACATGGTTCCTGGATATTAGAAATGAGGTTTTCTCACTTGCAATCTAACCATTTTATTTCCTGAGCTATTTTCCCAGCTTCTATATAACGATGTTGGGGGAATTTTCTATGTAGCATTTTCTTACTGATATTAAATCACAAAATCAATATTTTTCAAGTGCTTCTTTGGTTCTCATAACTATTCAAGAGCAAAATATTGCCTTTCAACCTAAGCAGTAAAGTCTATTTGATTTTGTGTTGTGCTAATCAATTCACAGTGATAATTCAAAAGATTTAGATCCTGCTTTTTATTAACTAAGGGGAGCAAACATTAAAATATATATAAAGAGAACATACTCTTCATGGTGTACTACTAAGAAAAACTAAAATAAAATAGAATCTAGGTCATATTAAAGAAAACATCAATAAACTGTAAATATCAGCATTTTATGATACTATTATATAGAAATATCTATTTTCATTCTATAAATGAAATTCAAAGATGAAAAATTATTCATGACATATCTATTTAATTTAGATTCATTTATATATTTCAGGAGAAAATAAGCAATTACCATGATGGATGGAAAACCTTGCCAATGTATAATATTGAGAGAAAAGATGTTTGCCAAAAATATGAAAATCTGACATATGTGTGCAGTAATAGCTAATAAAATAATAATAAATAAAATGTTAGTGATCAGGATATTAAAAATACTTAGGCAGGATAATATTTCATTATATAACTGGAGAAGCAAATTAATACTTCTTGGTAGAAGGTTGTGTTATAGGATCAGAAACTAGAAATTGTTTCTCAAGGACTTAAGATTTTATTCTTAAATCATAAACATCTTTTTAAATGAATAATTTTGAGTCAAACACTGAAATCTCTCAGAATAATGGACAAAGTGGTTTTCCAGTGTAAAATGGCTGTCCTGTGTATGTATAAAATTTTATACATATAAACGTATATTATCATGTGTATTAAATTTTAACACATATTGATTATATGTAATTTAGGAGCATGTGAATTATTGAATAGGACCAAGCAAATATGTACACTCTATGATACATATTTTTTTCTAATTATTTGAAATCCCTGTGTAAAATTGGCATTTGAAACACATATGAATTTCCTCACAACCATCCGGATTTATAGAGTTGTTTTGCTAAGTATAACACAACTGTATGAAGAAAGATAAAAGTCCAAATTTGTATTTTTCAAATGTCTTTTGTATAAATACTTTCTAGGGACTATGAGATGTTCTAAACACAGTATTTTATTGCATCTTTTATTGAAGCATTAATGAAGGACTATGTCCACCAGAACTAGACAGTAAATCAAGACACAAGAGAGCATGTGATGATAGAATCTAAAGTATTAAGATTAAAAGAAATCAAATCCAAATAAAAAAGATAAAAAGACCATAACTGTTAAATAAAAATTAATGAAAAACATGGAATACAAATAGGTATGGAAATAAAAGTAAAGACTGTGAGAGTCATAATTACAGAAAATGATTCAAGTACTATAAATAATAATATGAATAATATGAATATGAAAAAGAAGCTTTCTAAACATTGAATATTCCACCTAGAAAACTTGACCAAGTCATGAAGGGAAAGTAACTACAACTATCTAGTCTTCAGCCCCATCAAAGATCCAAGAAGGGATATAATATTACTTAAGCAAGCAGGAAGTGCACTCAAGCAACTTCCAAAATGTACAGCAAATGACAGAGACAACTGGCTACTTGGGCAATCACTCAAATTCTCATTTGCAACGTTGAAGCAACCAACTGTGGCTAAGAGTTAACTGACACACCATTTTCAGAGACAGGAAAATTTTCAAAACCATTTTACCCTGTCTTGGCAAGATTTGACAGTCCTGCTTATCCATTTCCAGGTACCATGTACCTTGTCAGTAATTGAGGCATGGGCAGTTCCCAAAAGGTCAGTTTTACAAGGAAGAAAACAAGCTCTAAGTGGAGTGTCCTCAGTGCTCAAAATTCTCGTGGGAATAGATCTGTGCTGCCAGGATCAATTGTTTCTTATTTCAACAAAACTCTAAGTTATTTAAATGTCATATTCTACAGCTCTTTGAAGTGGTTGAAGATTACCTACCTGTGCAGAATACAATCTCTATGTATCTAAAAAACCTGATTAGTCTAACTTTAAGTATGACAACCATAGATGACTATTGATCTATAATTCTTAACACCTATATAATTAAAAGACTAAGACTTTATATTAGAACATTATACAATAAAAAAGTATGCAGCAAATGAGGACAATGACCTCAAATTAGAAACAATGTGTAAGTATCTTGATCAGAGGTAGAAATGCACATTGAATATGAAAAATACATCCTAAAATTGTGTCAATATACACAAATGTTTTAAGAAGAGGTAGAAGCATGCATGCATACAATATGATACAATAACTTTGCCTAGGTATACAAATATGGTGGATGAAATGATAATAATGAATATTATTATTGAATATAATTTAAGTTTGAATCAATATGCAAGAATCTGTACCAATATAAATTACCTATAAATAACAGGTCACAAGTATTCACTCTATTACTCACTATTATTATTAGTGTAAGTTCACACTAATCTATTATCTCATCCAATTTTCTCTTTTTTTCAAAGAGATCCCTGAGCCTACCAAATTTCCCTCCCAACCCCCAACCCTATACCAATTATAATCAACCTCTAAATGATGTCCCCAACTCTGAGGACAAACTTTGTTGGGAGAGGGGACGTCATCTTCTAGAATTACTTCCAGATGTCATGGGGGCAATGTATTTTCTATAGGATCCTGTGGAGATAAAATGATGTTTAAGTTCCAATATTACTGTCTGGTATAATTGCAAATAATCTCTGCATATTGTGTAGGTTTTTTTTAGGTTCCTTTTTGGAGTTCTTGCCAGAACATTGTAAAAAAGTAGACCATTTCAGCTAACCAAGTTGGAACCATCTTGAGCAGCTGGTACCCAAAACAAGTCTTATAGTAGTGCTATTAGCATCATAGCATATGTTGTCATATCAATCAGGTGGAGTTATTGTTGTGGGACCCCATATTCTTCCTGGAAACTTCACAAATTACTGCAGTAAAATTCATTGTTCATTATGGAAAACTTAAACATTATTTATATAGACATTACAGGCATATATATTCAATGAAAGATGCGATAGAGACAAAAATAGATATGAGGAAAAGTAATTTTTTTTCTAAATTCTTTTTTCTTTCTGTCCTATATCATGTCTCCTGACATGAGACAGAAACACGGAATTTTTATTTTAACAACATGCTTGGATTTAGAGACAGACAGAGATGTTGTCCAACTCCAAAACCAGCTCCATATGTACATATGTGTGTGTGTCTGTCTGTCTGTCTGTGTCCGTGAGTCTGTATGTTTAAATGTATTTGTATTAGTTACCTGACCTCATAAATCTTGTTCCTTTTTCTCGATGATCCTTAGTGGATAGTTATTTTTCCATCTGTCAGCACTCAAACATCCAGGAGCTCTTGATTTTTTGAAGATGACTTTTACCTGAAAGGACATGAAGAGAACCCTGCCCAAACCCTTATGCGGTTTCCTTACCATCTGTATGGTTGTCACCATTGTAGGTGAGCTATCATTTTTTTATTCAAGAGATTTCTCCAAAATGAATCTTCATTAGTTTTGATGGTATTCATAGTTTTCTTCTCCTGTGGAAAGAAGAGCAAAACCCCTTCCTCACTGTAGCACATCTCCTGGCTTCCATTGTGAGGTCAACACAACCTTGAAAAAAAAAAGGCTAATTTAATTCAGAAGTCTTTTTTTTAAAATCCAATGTCTCTATGCTGCTGTTGTCCCTTTCTCATTAGCATTAAAAAATTCAAGGTTAATAAAGCATTATGTAATATATTTTTTGGAGTATTTTCCATCCCTTATGTTGTTTAACATATCCTTTATAGTTCAATTTGATCTTTCTATAACTGCCTGACCTGTAGGATTGTATGGTATATCTGCAATATGCTTAATATTATAATAAGCAAAAAACTGTTTCATTTTCTTAGAGATATATATTGGACCATTATCTGTCTTTATTTGTACAGGTATAACCATGATGGCCATAATTTCTAATAAATGGGTGATTACTAAATCAGCCTTTTCTGAGATTAAAGCAGTTGCCCCATGAAAACCTGAATAATTGTCAGTGGTGTGGTCTACATATTTTAATTTTCCAAATTCTGCAAAGTGGAACTCATCCATCTGCCAGATTTCATTCCTTTGAGTACCCTTTTAGTTAGTCTCTGCAGGTAGCAGTGTTTGGTGATAGAAAGAGCCAGTAAGACATCATTTTATAATCTCCTTAGCTCGTTTCCATGTAATAAAAAACTCTTTCTTTAAACCTTTGCTATTGACATGATGTTTTTTTATGAAATTCTGAGGCCTTCAATATGCTTACAATTAATAATTGATCAATTTCTACATTACCTTGTGCTAGAGGACCTGGCAGACCCATATGGGATCAGATGTGTGTTATGTATACAGGACAAAGCCTATTCCTGATTTTGTCTTGCACCTGAGTAAATAATGAAGTCAATTCTGTATCATCTGGTGTAAATTCAACAGTTTCAATATGTAAGACAACTCTTTCTATCCTGTAGGAGAAATTCAGGACAGCAATATGACTAGAATAAAACTAAGATTTGGATTCACCCTGTCAACATGTTCCTCCTGTAATTTCTCCTCATCAATTTTCAATTTTTTTCTGCTTTAGCTGTTAATTCTCTGGGACTATTCAAGTCTTTATCACCATCTAAGGTTTTGTTTAAATGAATTATTAGATCAAATGTTATCCCAACAGCCAGTTGTACACTGTAAATGTCTCCTAACAATCTTTGAAAGTCATTAAGAGTCCACAACAGGTTTCTCCTAATTTGGGCTTTTTGTGTTCTAATTTTCTACAAACCTATTTTATAACCTAGGTAACTGACAGAACCTCCTCTTTGTATCTTTTCAGGAACAAATTGTAATCCCCTTTTGGCAAAACTTTTTTTTTACTTATTTAAACATTCTTTCTAAAGTATCTATGTTTAAATTAGATAGCAAAATGTCATCCATGTAATGGTAAATTATATTCTTAGGAAACTGCTTCCATACTGTTTCCCATGGCTGACTTACAAAGTTTTGTCACAGAGTGAGGCTATTGAGCATTCCTTGTGGGATGGTAGTTCATTGATATCTCTGATAATTATAGGTAGGCACTGTGAAGGAAATTTTTTCTCTATCCTTTTCTTGTAAAGGCATAGTGAAGAAACAATCCTTCAAATCAATAACTATAAGAGGCCATCCTTTTGTTAATAGAGAAGGTAGAGGAATTCCATATTGTAGAGGGCCCAAAGGTTGAATAACCTTGTTGATAGCCCTTACATCTATCATCATTCTCCATTTACCAGATTTCTTTTTTTACAACAAATACAGGAGAATTCCAAGGGCTAGTTGATTCTTCAATATGGTGCGCATCTAGTTGTTCTTGTACCATTTTTTCTAAAGCCTGAAACTTTTCTTCAGCTAGATTCCACTTCTTATCCCATATTGGTTTCTCAGTTAACCCTTTGAAAGGTAGGGCTGTTGGTACCTCTAAATGTTTGCTGGTTATTTCATGTTCTTGTATAGCCTGAATGGCTGGTGACCTTTGTCTATAGTACCTTATAATATCTTTCCCAGAATTATGAGTTTCTGGGACTGCAAGGATGTTAATCTGGGTATCTCATTGCTGTAGCAGGTCATGACCCCATAAATTTACTGCAATATTAGCCACATAGGCCTCAGCTTCCCTCTTTGACCTTCTGGCCCAACACAGTCAACCCATCTCATGCTTTTTTTTTTTTAAATTTGAGATATAGTTCCCATTCCTAGTAATTGAACATATGCCTCTTGAAAAGACCAATTTGTCTGCCAAGATTCTGAAGTAATGATACTCACATCCACACCTGTGTCTATCAAACCAACAATTATAATGTCACTTATATGTACTCTTAGATTTGGTCTTTGATCACTTATAGACATCTGCCAGAATATACATTTCTTATTTCCTACTGGAAATTTTACTTATCCTCCATGTTTATACCATCATCTAGAACAGTATTGTCTTTTACAGAAGGCTCTGGGTTCTTTAACATTTTTAGTGAGACATGTTCTCCACAGTGACTGGGAATGACTGGGCCACTTTTGGCTTGGGGTCTGTGAGAGGCCCCTCAAGGAATTTCCCAGTGGTATCAGTTTGCCTTGTCTGTCTTTTATTTATTAGTGTTCATTGGTCCAATGTCAGCCTTTGTCACACCTTCTACATATATTCGAAGGCTGAGTCCTCCTATTCTTGTCATTCCCAGAGGATATATTATTCCTATAAATTCCTTGTCTACAATCCCTTCACAGATGTCCTATTCTGGCACAATTAAAACTTTTGGCAATTTGATGTCTCCTCATTCCTTTGGAAATTGTTTTTCTACCTGAGATTCAGTATTACAGCCAAATGTCTCAATGTTCATTGTATGTAGGATCCTTTCATCCATAGATGCTGATTCAGCCTTTAAAGGCCCAGGTAGCTTTTTGCATTCTAAGTTGGCATTTTCAAAAACCAGAGATTCAATAAGTACTCATCTAGCATCTGCATCTGTTACTCCCATTTGTATAGCCTTAGTTAATCTTTGTAAAAAGTCACTAAAGGGTTCTCTCTGGACTTGTTTAACCCTGGTATATGATTCAATTTGTTTTCCAGCTTTTAAAATCATGTCCCAAGTATTTAATGCTGCATTGTAGCACAAGAACAAGATCTGTCCATCATAAAGTTTGATCCTGTGGGTCAGCATAAGTGCCTTCACCATGAATTTTAACTTGGGAAGTATCAAGGCTTTTCCTTTTCCTTGTTGTTTCAAAATTTCTGCATCTTCTCTGAAATAACATCTAAACATCAATTGTGGCCCATCATCCAAAAACTGTTGAAACTACCTGAGGCCAGTCATGTGGTGTTGCTTTGATGCTAGAAGCCCAAGTCATCTCACTAACAAATACGGAATGTAAGCCATAAGTTATAACAGCTTCCTTAAATTTCTTTTAGACAATTCATTACTATAGGTATCCGTCTACCTTCTTTGGATCTTTTTGGGCCTTTAGAACTTGATGCTTTGACAGAGTAGATTACAGAGTATGAAGCTAAAACCCTGGATAAGTCATCTCTGACAGCTACTGGCGATGTTGAATCCTGTCCTTGTGCCTTCTTTCCCTGTTCATCAGCTCCAGTAATTTCCTCAATTATTTCAACTTTTTTTTTTACTATTGTCTTTTGTAAAGCCTGAATCTCCTGGCATATATATATATATATATATATATATATATATATATATATATATATATATATATATATATATATATATTTCTAGTGATTTCATTGAGACACTTAGCCTCTTGTCCTGATTCTGCACATTTGATTCCAAGGTCTGAAGTTTCTCCTTTAAAAATAACACCTCATCCTTGGACATTACTTAGATAGCGTGCAGATTGCCATCCTGGAGATGTACTCTATCTGCTAACTTATAACTTTTAAAAAAAAATTTAATTGTCAAATTCAACAGTATGAATTCTTTCAGATAATTTCTTAGTACCCTTAGGTATGGATACAATTTTGTCTGTCAAATTTGTGTCATCCTTTTTAATAGTATTAATTTTTTCATGTAAGTTGATTTTTGACAGTATTAATCCTATCTACCAGCTGTTCATTATTAATCTCTAAAAACTGTATCATTCCTAAAAGTGCCACATTCTTTCTTAATTATAGAATATGAAGAAAAAACTGAGTCCCAATACCCAATAAATTGAAGAATCACCATAACCATATAAGCCTCACATAATCCAATCCATAGTATTAGCAAAAAATTTACTAAAAGTTTCAATATTAATAGTCTGCCATATTGTTTTATTAATTACCTGGTATGTGATTCAGTAAACTGTAATTTTTATTGTTCAGCAGATGTGGTAGTTGCAGAGTCATGGTGGCAAAAGGAATGGTCCTGAGCCACTTTAATTTTCCACCTTGGTACTGGTTAAATACTGAGAAATATGCTTTGCTTGACAAATTTAAAGCAATTAAATCAATTCCATATATGGAGCAAGAATCGCAGAACTCATGGGCAGGGATCAATAACCGGAAGCTGTACAAGTCACCATGTGACAAGAAACTACTCCAGGGAATGCGGCAGTCATGAGTGCACTTGGGAAATTTCCAATTTGACGCATGCAGTAAGCTCTGCTGTGGCGGGGGTTCTACAAAAACTACTTAGGTAAAAGCAAGCCCACTGGGCAGGATTTGGAGAATTTCTGGGCCTTGGACCAGGTAGGCCTTTAGGCTGTCCATGTAGTAGGTGTGGAGTCTGAATCCACATGGGTGCCAGATGAAGATGGATGCTTAAAAGAAATGCACACTAGCTCAGAATTGAGAATAATAGATCGTTATTTATTTAGGGATAGATTCACAAATCAGAATCCTCTGCTGGAACGGAGAATAGAAACCAAAGGCCGCAGCCAGGAAAGAAGCCGGATGCATGCTTTACATCGGCATAAATAGTATAAAATGCCACACCCCAGTGGGCGGTTAAATTAAAAGCTTTTGGCTGTATGATTTCCTACAGAAAGATCCTTTGTAAATATTTATTTTATTACTTCTTATTATGGGTATGTGTGAGAGGGTGTTTGCTTGAGGCCATAAGAGGGCATTAGATTCCTTGTACTGGAGTTGCAGGCACTTATGAGCAGCCTGAGGTGGGTGCTGAGAAGGAAATTTCTTTCCTCTAGAAAGCAGCAAGCACTCAACAAGTAAGCCACCTCTCTAGCCCAGTACCAGATGCTTTCAAATGACAGAAAACTGTAAGATTAGATTTCTTTGATCATTCATTGGGTTTTTATAATTACATTAGAATGATAGAAAATATTAACACACTAAATCTCTAATATAATGGAAAGCCCATAGTAGGATGACTCACTAGATTGTATTCTACGGACATTTACTAAATGAGATTATCATTTATTTTCGCTCCAATTATCCAGCATAATGTTGTTCTCAAAATAATGGTTCAATAAATATCTAGTGAAATACTGACTAGGGAGGAGTTGAGAAAAGTTGGGTCCTCCAAGATGAAGGACAAGTGTATTTGGAGTTATCCTGGAAAAAAGTGATTTAAAATTTCAATTTCATATTATATACAAGTAAACTGAGATGCTAACAAGCCAGTTAAGGAGAGAATTCTAGGAATAGAACAAGCAAAGATAAGACCTGCCAACAATGGCTTAAGTGACAACTCAGAAAAATTTGATAATGGACCATATCTTTTCGCATATACTCAGTTTAGTACAGATAAAGGTTCTGGCTGTCCTCCTTGATATTGTAAATATCTTAGTTTCCAATAATTTATATCATGGATCTATATCATGGATTTATATCATGACCTACAAGTCAATACAAATTTGTTCCTATTTGGAGGTAAGTTTTATTAAGTAAAATGTTGAATTTCCTTTTATTTATCCTAAAATGCTTACTCTCAAACTTCAAGTAATTTCAAATTCAGTTTTTGACAATTCTTATATCATTTCACACCATGGTTAAAAACTCAGCAGCACATACCACATAGCTTTTGGTAATTAGAACTTAAACTATATTTTTTTTTTGCTTCAGATCTTGAAGTGTAGCAAGGAGAACTATACTGAGTATTTCAACTGCAATTTTTTTCTATCATTGTTAGATTGGCTTCTACTACACCATGACAGGAAGCAGTCAATCTAGTGTTTCTAGGAGGCTAAAATCTCCTATGTTTAATCAAAAGACCCACTTCTTGATCTCCCTCTCTCCCTGTAGTGAAGAACTGTGCACATTCCTCCCTTCCTTGGCTTTCAGTTGAGTTTATGTCTTCTCATCTCCCTGTGCAAACCATGTTATGATTTGATGCCCCCACCATTTTCTGTTCTAGTTCTATAAAGTGTCTTCAACATCATGACAGAATCAAATTGAGCATAATCAAATCCTCTTGGTGCTCAAGTGTAGAAATCAGATGGAATGTTTGTATCAAAAATAAGACCCTAACAACCAAATTTCCAATGAAAACATTCAGACCTGGGGTTCACCATATTCCTGACAAAGAGAAACTAGTAATGGGTGCAGTGTGTTGTACTGATAGAATCTGCATGATTCTCAGCTAGCATAGAAAACTAATTCAGCAGACCATGATTGTTTCAAAATAACATAATATAATGGAAACCTATTTACAAGAGTCTTCCAATCAAATATATAATTCAGATAGTTGACCTGAATCATGGGAACAAAGTAAATAAGAAAATAAAAACCAGAGCTTGCATAAAAGCCGTTCTATAACTTAAACTTTTAACTGACCTTGTATCATTCATTTGGCCACAGGTCTAACATAGGTGATTACTTAAGTTCTCCAATAGTCACCCAGTTTCTGCCTGATGATATTAGGTTCAATTCTTTCAGTGACTTTAAAATGAAAGAATGGCGTTTTTTGGCTTTGGCCTTGAAACAAATATAATCTCATTTATTTGGGAGTGACAGCTAGAACTTCCACTGTCTGACACTAGAAAACCAAAAGATACTGTTGGATAGCATACTTTCCAAAACTGTTAAAAGACCACAAATATTAATAATGTTAAATTAAAAATAACATGTTTTGATGTTGCATAGTCACCTCTTTAAAAACAAAGTCTAAAGTTCATGTTTATACAGTGTTCACTAAGGAAAATTTTAGTGAAATAGTTATTTTGTAAGATTAGTATGGTTCAGTGGAATGCTTTCTCTGGGAATGTCAATTTTCTTGTTATAAGATGCTTAAGTCTACAATGTATTTGAAAAAGTCTAGTAAAAAAGAAGCACTACATTTTAACTACCAATAATGACCTCATATTAAAGAAGAAAATATGTAGTTTTCCACAATTAATCTCAGGAAAAAAGTGTGTCTTCCATGATCTGAAAAGTCCTCTACAACTATGCTCCCAATAAATACTTTCTTTAACTTATCAATCATTATTACATAGGAAGGAGTATTTTTTGTCATTTTGAAAAATAGTATATTTTTCCCTCATCTGCAACAGCATCACCTAAACTCTAAAACCAAAATATGCCCATGAATATAAAAATAGCTTCCTGATTTAACAAATTAAATAAATGTATTCTAGTTTTGTCATTCAGATTACCATACTGAAAGCTTTAAGAAGACCTGTGTGAGTCATTATTTTTAAATGTACAGGACTCTAGGGTATGTTTTACAGGTAACATCAAGTGATATCTTGTGAACTAAATGTTCTATGAAACCCATTTTAGAAAATGGCCATTTGACGAAAAAAAATGCAGTATTACTTATTTGCTTATTCTGGACTTAAATTAAAAGTAATATTCAGAAGTCAGATCATTTTGTGCAGATATTAAAGACTTTATTGTTTTATGTTATTCTAAAAGGCTCTTTAATACCCAAGACTCCTTCTTGGGTCTCTGTTTAAAATTATATGATGAAACCACATTCTGCAAATTTATCTTCTTTCTTAAGGCTGTCACTTAATATGATGACAGTTTACATTGTTGTAATGAATAATAAGTGAAACAGTTTATTAAACAAGTATTTGAATATGAAGTAAGTAAAATGTAACTCTCTAACAGTCCTTAGGATTAATAATCTGGGTGGAAAGCTGTTTCTAAATTACTCGTTAAGTTATTTTGAAAATTTGTATTTAAAAATAGGCATAACCAAAGTCAATTCCATCTTAACAGTCACTGGATATGACATTCTTCTTAATGAAAAATCTCAAATTTCATGTTATAGAACATCTATAATATGTTAGAATAATCATACTCATGCTCATTTCTCACTTTGTATTCTGATGAAGAGCATTTTTTTCTTAATTTTCCTTCTACAGACCTTAGATAAACAAGGGATATGTTGAGTATATGTCAAGTCAAATGATCCCTTTAGTTTTTATAGTATTAAATGTCTGGCAAATGAGATCTGAAAGGAACATCTACCCTTTGACCCTAATTTGATTTTGTTTATACAAATGTAAAGAAGAGTTAAAGCACTTGAAATATTTTATTTCTCATGTAATATTTAATTTTTATTTCTCTAAATGGCACTAGTAAATGTGTATAAAATTAGATTTCATAATCTACTTTAAGCTTTTTATTTACCAGACAGATCTTTAAAGCTCTCACTTTCTTTTCTATCTGAAGATCAGATAGACATTGCATATAATAATAAAGTTGCAGTCAAGTTTACTTGTTTTGAATGACTTCAAGGAATACATCAGACAGGGCTAAAGAGATAGCTCAGAGTAAGAGCCCCTTTTGCAGAGGATCTAAGTTCAGTTCCTAACATCCATACCATGTACTAACAACTGCCCGTAATTTCACCTCTATGGAATCCCTCACCCTTTGCCAACTTCTGTGGACAACTGTACTCATATGCACATACACATGTGTATATACAAACACATGCACATAATTTAAATAAAATAAATATTTGGAAAAAGTTAATTGGAAATAGCTGAGACTATAGCTCTGATATAAAGTCCTAACCTAGCACATATGAGATCTTCAATTCAATCACCAATACTATAAGAAATTAGATAGATCAACTATAATAAATCCATATGCTAAGATAGATTATAGACTATAGCTGTCATTATGCTAATGTTGAATATTCCCATAATTATTATAAACCATTAATTTTAAAAAGAAAATTAAGAGGAACATGGTGACAAACACCTATAATATTAACCACTTGCAAGGTTCAGATAAGAAAATCCTGAGTTTCATGAAAGCACGGGCTATGTAGTGAGACCCTGTTCCCACATAATTTAATAATAATGGTGATGATAGTAGTAATAGTAATGAAAATACTAAAATATGAGAATATTTCTAAAGAAATATATTTATCACTACAAAGATTAAAAGCTTTGTGCTAACTTTCTGCCAATAATTTGTACCTATTCAATAGTTGTATTTTATCTTCTAAAGCTTTTGGTAATGATCCCTGCATATCAAAATAAATATACTCATTATTTGAAAGCAATTCAAAGAAAATGAAATTCTCTGGGATAAGTTGTATAACTGAACTTCTGTGATGATTATTTCAAAAGCAATAGAAAAGGATATTGCTATGCACAAAAGGTAGCAGTAGAAGCCCAATGAGAAATGAATACTATAAATGTTGAGTATATTAATGCTTGCCTTGATTCTTCAAGGAGTTCCTAAATATTATTACCAAGTTCTTCTCATCAACAAATTGTATTGTGGATGAAGCTTCTTTAAAATGAATATTTATCACCTTGGAAAACTTATATTGGGATTTTTGCAAGAAAAGAGAATTGATATTAATTTGTAGAATTTTATTCATAAATTTATAGTGTAATAGTAAGGATCTCTTTTATTTGAAACGTTTTAACAAAAATAAAGCAGACAAAATTATTTCCTCTAACAATAGAAAATGCGTTTTTATTTCTGTGTTTTCTAGGTAAAAGAATGCTTTTGAGGGATTTTTTAATATATTTGGTGAAAGCTTGACTACTTTAAGTATAAATTAAGCTTTAAAGTTTTTCATTTTTCATTATTATGAAAACATTTGAAGAAAAACAAATTTGAAATGTTTTTCAGCTTATCAAATGTATTTAAAATATCACATGGTCATTTAAAATACATTACACACAAAAAAATTATTCTTCTGAGAAGCATAAAATGGCTAGATAATTCTACCACCTTAAAAAAGAAAGACAAATTCCAAGCTATAATTTCCAGTGTCATATATTTCTTTATATAAAAACTCTCATGACAGTGTAAATGGATATAATTCTCTTCAGCATAACAAGATGTATAAAATTCTCAACATAGCAAGGTATAATTTCACAACTTCCTCAAACATAATAAACTTCATTGTCTAAAAAACATTGCTAATTTACAATTTAAAATCCCCTTCAATCAAAGCAAAATATACATATTTCAGATTTAAAATGTAAATCTTAGTCTCAATTTAAATACATATATAATGACAAGTTTTCTTTAAAATTTTACGAAGTTCTGTTGAAATTCTTCTTCACTTAGCTAAATAATGCCAGTTGTAAGTTTACTACCCCCATCAGTGTAAACTCATATAAGTGGGTCAAGCACAATTAAGAGTCCAATATAAACAAAGCACAATTACTTAGATGTAGATGGTTGAAAAGAAAATATGAAAGAAATTGCATGTATGCATGTTAATCAGTGCTCTGTTACTGGCGTGAATTTCTGAGATTTGGTCAGAAGTTGTAACTACATTCTCATTTCATTCAAACATCACTACCATCATACTTCTATAACGTTACACTTTAAAGGATTGAAACTATATAACGATTAAACAATGGTTTAGACTATCCTTATGGCAAGAGTCATTCATCATTCTGTTTTAATTAATTTCAGTCTTCGGTATAGTAAGTACGATGACAATCTGGGCTAAAAAGCAGGACCCTGTTGCAAATGAAAACAAGCAACAAATAAATAATTACCAAAATGAAATCATACCAAACTAAGCTCAACACAGAGAAGAGACATTATTGAAGACATATCAGCTTTGTGACAATACATTTAGCAAGTGATTGAATTACAAAATATTTAAGGGACCTGCAGAACACAAAAACTTTAAAAGGTCCCAATATAAAATAGGATAATTGACGTAAGTTACTAATTCTCAATGAAAGACATATACCCAATAGTACATTAAAAATAAAGCTGATCAACTTCACTAATTATCAGTGAAATGAAAATAAAACCTTTAATGAGGTCTCACTTTACCCTATTAAGAATGAAATCATCAAACTTCTAAAAAGAAATAGTTTTGAAAAAGAACGTAAACTAAATACAATTCTGGAACACTGATAGTACGGTAATTAAGTGTACCTATTGTAGAACTAAGTATAGTAAATCTTCAAAATGTTAAAAATAGAAGTGCCACATGTTTAAGAAATTCTATTTCTATGTATATATCAAAAGGAATTAAATTCAGTATGTAAAGATGTGTTCATTCTATTCATTGCATCCCTTTTACTGCAATACCCAGGAACTGAAAATAACCTAAGTTTCTATCAAGTAATCAATAAAAAAATGAGATATTGAGCACATCAACTCAAAAAAATAGTGAAAGCCTGTTATTTGTGGTGAAATATTTTAAGCTAAAAGTTCTGGCATATTAATTCATCTTTGAAGTCTTTTTTATCTTTGCATAGCAAGTTTTTTTGTAAATAAATATTTCTTGGTCGTATAAGATACACTGTGACTTCCATAAAAAGAATTATTCATTTCTACTACAGTATTCCTGATTTCCAGTATTCCATGCAGGTCCTCCCTTGGAATTTCTGCCTTTATTTAAATTAATCACCTGGTCATAAAGGTTGAGTACTTTTTCTATTACCACCTTTATAATAATCATTTTTTTTAGAGTTTCATATATTTAATGTGTGGTGAAGGAAGTTGGTGTCATTGCATATTCTCAGAGGTTAGATGACTACTTGCAAGAGTTGGTTCTCTCCTTCTAACATGCAGGTTTTCAGAATGGAATACTCATTATGGACAATAGTTTTTATATACTGAACAATCTTGTCAGCCCAATCATTTTAAGCTTCTTCTCTGACAGTTCAAACACCTATGTCTCTGTTTCTGGTTTTGTTTTCTCTTCAGTTTTGTGCACCTTGAGCTGATTTTGAATGTTATGCATTTTAGATTGTACTTTTACTGGGGAGATTTATGTGAATATCGCCAAGACATGTGCTGTATTGTTTTTTTTTTTAGCTGTGTTTCTTGTAGTTTCAGTTTCATGTAGTGTCCTTCTTCATTTATCTGGCTTCAGTCTTTACCAAAGAATCTTCAGAGGAGTCTCCATCTTCTGTTGCTTTCAGCTGCTATTCATTCAAATTAGCTGTTGAACTATAGGAGAGAGAAACACTCTATATTATAAATTAAATGTTAGTTGGGCTTTTCTCTTGTTGTTGTTTGTTTGCAAATCATGTCCCTGGCCTTTAACATTCACATGTGTTTCTTAGACATTTTATTTTCACTCATAGATGACACAATAATTTTAGAAGTGGTCACAGGATGGGACAGGACTAAAAGCCTTGGATTGTAAATAATGCAACGTTTGGTACCAGATGAAGCACCATTCAAATTGGTCTTAATAGTAAGAACCCGGAGTCAGATATTAAGGGGTGAAAGCTGAAATATCAGAGAAGCAGAACACCCAGCCAATAGAGTCCTTACCTCCAAGAAATGTCAGACCAAAAGGAGCTGATATTTTCTCTCTGTGCTGCCTTATCACTTCCTGTCTCTCTGTCTACAGACACCGAAACCTCTATGGTTAACTAGTGGCAAGCTCCACCCTCTGATCTCCAGGCAAGCTTTTTTTGTCAGAACACAAAATAAAACACAACAGGTGGAGCTAGAACTCAGAAAATGCCCTTTCTGGTTGCATGGTGCTTTGAAAATTTCTTCCCATCCTTCCCTGTAATATATCTTTGTCCTCAAGAACATTCACACTGGGGTGGATTTCACTGTATTTGTTTATTTTACTCTTCTTTACCACCTGAATTAGCAGAACACACACACACACACACACACTATTTGGTAATTTAATTTATATTGCCTTCATAGATGTATATAATGAGGAAACTTCTACTTTATGAGGTTTTTATAAAAGCCCCAAATGATCCTTTATTTTAAAAGTCCCTCCACATATTTTCTTCCTATCGCCCTCTTCAATCCCTTCTCCTGCTTAATGATGTTGGAAACTTTTTTTTGGTTTGGTGTGGTTTGGTTTGGTTTTGGTTTTTCAAGACATGGTTTCTTTGTGTCGCTTTGGAGCCTGTCCTGGAACTCCCTCTGTAGACCAGGCTCCACTTGAACTCACAGAGATCTACCTGCTTCTGCCTCCTGAGTGTTGGGATTAAAGGCATGCACCTCCACTGCCAGGCAATGTTGGAACTTTAAATTGTCTTTTAAAGTATTAACCAGTAGGTGAAATACAAGAAACCTGGCAGACACAATTAAATAAAAATCACATAGTATTAATTTAGCAACAATTCAGTGTGAGCCGAACAATGTCTATTAGACAAGTGATCTCTTATGTTGCTAAACCCAAATCTAGTGTGGTTGAAGAACACAAGCTACTCTTCCAGAGGACCCCAGTTCAGTTACCAGCACACACATGAAGGCCCACAGCTACCTATAATTTTGGTACCAGAGAATCTGATATTTTCTCTGACCCTTCTTAGGCACTAGGCACACGCAAGATGTATGGACTGGCATGCAGGTAAAACATCCATATATATAAAATAAAAAGTATTTAGAAACAAAGCTAAAAATATCACCCAATCCTATAAACTTCACGACAAGGTGCTCCATATTATAATATTTATTAGTAATACAGTCACCAATAAAGGTTTCATTTTGAAAGTAAATAATACCTTATCATTATTCTTCATTCCATGTGAAGTCTAATGCCTCTTTTTCTGGTTGTAAAAGAAGCCAAATCTGTTTTCAGCCAGAGTAAAAAAAAAAAAAAAAAGCTTACCAACCTTCAAGTCCCTCTTTAAAGAGATTATGTTAACCTGGCTGCTGGCTACGTCCTTCATCGGTCCTTATAAGAGAATAAGCTGACAAATGTGATCTCAGGGGGCACATGTTTTTTTCTCCCATTCCTCTTAGAATTCTAAGCTTTACCACTACTTATGTATAAGTCTCCTAAGATTTTTACCTTAAGATATCACTAGCTTTGTTCTTGTAATACAATACTGATGCATAATGACATACATGCCTTGGGCATTCTTCAAAAGTTGCCTTAGAAATCAATGATGTGAATTCAACGTTACGATAAAACTGATTGCTGAGAGTCAGCCAGGTGTAGACTCATGGGTCCTAGTGTACTTGCACATTCCTAAATTAGCTAGGTACTAGCTTTGTCTGTTGTTTTTAACATTTTTTTGTTTTGTTTTTTTCCTTCCACCTTAATAATGACTTTTACAACTAAAACATGAATAGAAACAGTGCTTGCTTACATATATTGAGGAGTCTGGGTGGGCTTAAAAATCTACACAGAGGTCATCCCCTGGAGCAATGAAACTGAAAAAAAGGGAAAAAAAGCCCTTAATGGAGTTTTTCAGACCACTTGTTACACTTGGATAGTCAGAAACAGATTTTCCCATTAATTCATGCCAGGAAGGAATGTAATCCTAAATGAGGCATGTTATAAGCATTTGGATTTGAAACAAAGCCATTCTACCATATGTTTGCATTTTTCTTGTACTTTCAGGCAATGTTGTGTTACCATTAAAAGTATTTTTTATTGGTTTATTTTGTTGGTAACACTACCTGTTTAACCTGCAGAACTTTTGTGGACGATAAGGGGCAAAAACAAATAAAAGGCAGAGGAACCTTTTCAATTTAGGACACACTGAGATTTGAAGATCCATGTACTTCTGATATATCCCTGGTATATTTGGTTCGTGGCAGACAATTATCTTTCTTCCATTCTTCATCACTAAGTAGGAGGGAGAATAGCTGAGGGCCCTACAGTGTCCAGCCTGAGAACTTACAATGTTTTCATTCCTACCGTCAGGGCTTCCATCCACTGAAGTGAACAGTCAATAGTAGATTAAAGTGAGTTAGAAAAGTAAAGTTGATTTTTTTCCTTTTCTCTGTGTGGTGTTCATTAGCCAAATAAATAAATAAACAGACACATAAATAAGGGATACAAGTAAGTACAAGAAATAAATATGAGAAACAAATAAATACTAGAGTGATATAAATGTATTTCCTACTTTTATCTTTATTTGATACATTAAACAGCACATTTTATTTATTTATGTGTGTGTAAGCATGATGATGCACAACGGGAAGCCAGAGGACAACTTTTGGAAATCTGGTATCTCCTTCCACCTCATGAATCTCAAGGGTCAGCTTAGGTCCTGCAGCTTGGTAGCAACTGCCTTTACCTACTAAATCTTCTCACTGGTCCTTATCTTTGTTATTTTTCTTTATTTACTCTTTTTTCTTTTATTGAAAAGATTATTTTCTCATACAATATATCCTGAGTAGCTACTCTTCCATCTACTTTCTGTTTCTCCTCCCTCTACTTTCATTTTCTCCCCACATTCCTTTCCTTTTTTCTCTAGAGCCTCTCCCATTCTGTCTCTTATTAGAAGAGGCTTCTAAGATGTAATAAAATATAACAAAATAAAAAGTAATGTGATAAAATCAAAAACTATCATATCAAAGGGAGACCTCAGAAGGTTTCTAGCTACAAAGCTGGGGGAGGAGTTGAATATCTGGAGGAGTAGGAAAAGTGTGGGTGTAGGAGGAGTCTACTTGGTTATTCCTGGCTGCTTCGCTAGCTTAGACCCAAAATAATCACACAGAAACTGTATTAATTAAATCACTGATTAGCCCATTAACTCTGGCTTCTTATTGGATAACTTTTACATATTAATTTAACCTATTTCTATAAATCTGTGCATTGCCACATGGCAGTGGCTTTCCAAGTAAAGGCAGCTCCATGGTTTCTCCCTGACTCTGCCCTTCTTCCTCCCAGCATTCAACTTAGTATTTCTTACCTAGCTAAGTTCTGCCCTACTATAGGTCCAAAGCAGTTACTTTATTCATTAACCAATAAAAGCAACAGAGAGACAGAAGGACATCCCACACCAGTGTGGGTCTGCCCTCAACCTACTGTGAGGAGCTGCTCTTGGATTAGCAGGGGATGCCTGCTAGAGGTAGGGTCTGGGACACAGCAACCACTGTAATACAGGAGAATAGGAAGCCATGATGCATGAAATCCACAGGAAATGGGGACAAGGGTGAGGGAAGTCTGCATCTGGTGCTCTATTACACTGGTAGGGAGGAGACTGGAGAGGGGATAGTTGGATCGGGGCAATATATGTAGAGAAAAATTCTGTGGGCAGTCTACTTGTCCAGCAACTGTGGCCTGTGGTTTATCGCAGGGAGGGGTGTCTTCTGGAGTTGGAGGCTGGGCTACACTGAACACTGAACAGAAGGGTGAGGGAGGTCAGGAATGTGTAGTCTGTGGGATCCATAGGAGATGTGAGCAAGGGCAAGGGAAGGTTATATGTAATGTTCTGTTTCACTGCTAGGAATAATATTGAGGGATTGGATCCCGGGGAAGAGAGAGAGAGGAGGAGATCTGTGGAAACCTGCTTGGTTTTCTGGCATGTGTGGCCTGCCCCAACTGGAAACTTTTAAGAATTATAATTTTATAAGCCATCTGAATGTGGGTGACAGTTATGAGGCTAGATCTGTTTGGGAAGACCAGGCAGTCAGACCAGGACTTATCCCGAGTGCATAAACTGACTTTTTGAATCCCATTCCTTATTATAGGATGCCTTTCTCAGCTTTGATACCGGGAGAAGTGGCTTGGTCTTGCCTCAGCTTAGAATATCAGACTTTGTTGAGTCCCCAAGGGAGGCCTTACATCCTCTGAAGAGTGGATAGGGACTGGGAAGGGGGAAGTATGGATCAGGAGAAGGAGAGTAGGGGAACTGGGACTAGTATGTAAAATTTTAAAAAAATAAATAAAAAAGAGAGAGAAAAGTACAGTTTTAGATCAAAGATGAATGTGTAGACCAAGCTGGTCTCGAACTCACAGAGATCCGCCTGTCTCTGCCTCCTGAGTGCTGGGATTAAAGGTGTGTGCCACCACCTCCTGGCTTATTTTGACAATTCTTACAGTGTAGAATTATATATAAAAGCTATAAAATATTTAGGAAAAATAAGAAAATAACTGATTTAGATGAATGTACTCAATACCTCTTCAGAATACCAGTTCTGAATTCAGATTGCATAACTGAGTGGCTTGTCAAATTTCCAATCAACACAAATATGTATTTACCTTAGCTATTCTTAACACTTGTGAGTAATTCATTTGGTCTGAAGAAGACTTGAACACTTTTTAAAATTATGTGCTTTGTTGAATATCTGTGCCCCAGTTTACTAAGTAAGTATAGAAATACTAAGGAAAAGAGTGTTTCAACCCTTCATTTAAAGTTTATAGAAATTTTGTGGTCAGTGACATTCAGAACCCAAAAGATTTTTGGAACAACGTTATTTACAAGTACGTTGACAGTAATCTGATTTCCAAGACAAACCTGGTTACTGACTATTAATAGGCTTGACTTAACAATCTTGAAAGTCCAAACATACCCAGTAGAATCCACATTGTGGATACTGATTTTCACATGTTTCTGAGCAAGCACCACACAATAATATACCTTAATCTACTGCTATTAAGCAGAACCCGTGGAGCACAGCTAACTACATAATGTGAGACCTTCTCCTGTTCAGGGGAGATAACATGCTTTTATGGGCTTGGACATTTTCCTTGTTCATTTGCCTCTTTGGTTGTTTTTCTCCCAAAGAGTTGTAACTCTTTGATGAACTATTTTGTACCTATAATAGCAGTCTTACTTGTGTGTGGCTGTTCAAATCATTCCTTCTTAGGGAAATGAAAAATCACAATATCCAACCACCTTACCCAATGTTCACTGAATGTTTCTTTAGAAAAACAAAATTCACCCCCTTCAACAATGTGGTATATAGCACATTCACGTCTGGATAGATAACTATGTTTTCTTGTATTCCAAGGTCAAAGGTTAGTTATGAATTATTCTGAAAGAGTAGCTTGATGGAACAGAGTTAGAGACCATCCAGAGATGGTATTCTAGTAGAGAAAAGATGAACACAAAGAATATACAAATAAGGATATTTTTAAGACTACCACAGATACAATCAAAATCCTTACAGAAGGTAGAGCATCTCTCATTCTAGAGCATCACAAATAGCACTTTGTGATATTCCATAAAGATAATTTGTTATATTTATTGTTTGTTTTGCATATATATATGTGTGTGTATGTGTGTGCACTTGTGCAAAAAATTGGAGGTCAGAACATACTTTTTGGGAGTAGATTCTTTCCTTCTACCATGTGAGACCCAAGGATGGAACTCAAACCATCACCTTGGTGGCAAACAACTTTACCAACTGAGACATGTTGCTGGCTTCTCTCCACCTTAATTTTTGAGACAAGATCTCTTATTGAACCTGAACCTTTCCAGTTGGTCTAGCTTGACTGAACAACAAAGCAACACTTATCTTCATATATTTTCCAAACAAACTTTCAGTTTAAAAGATTGTAAGATGATACCTGTACTTGTTTATAATTTTAAATACATGATTTATTAGATTGAAGTAAGAACTATTGAGGGAAAATACTGAAAGACACATTTTTACATTTTAATTTAATTTTATTTTCTGTGTATGGATATTTTCACTGCATATATATTTCTGTACCTTTCAGCCATGCCTGTTGCCTTCAAAAGCCATGAGAAGATATTGGTTGCCCTAGAGCTAGAGTTACAGACTGTTGACTCTAGAGCTAGAGTTACAGACAGTTGTGAACAACCATGTGGGTCCTGCCAGACAAACTTGGGTTCTCCAGAAACACAGCCAGTTCTCTTAACCACTGAGTAAACGTTCCTTCCCCAGGGGACACATTCTAAGATCTCCCACTGACACCCAAACCACACAGTACTGAGTCTTATGGTAAATTCTAATTCATAATCCATCCATAGAAATGTCAATAATAACTAATGGCAAGATACTAGAGTTGACTTTGGAATGCAGCTGAGTGCTGAAGTGCATGCTTATCTAGTATGTACACGACATGAGTTTGATTCTCCAGAACAACAGCAAAAAAAAAATACAACTACTGTAGCTTCACTGGTGTTTATAGATGCTGGCATCATTATTCTGGAGACTGAAGACACACTGGACATGAGCTGCAAGACTGTTACAATAAGACTAAGGTAGTACACATCACATGGACGTGTGGGACAGAGGGATGATTTGCATCCTGGGTGGACATGTGGGATATAAGGATGACTTGAATCCAGAGTAGACACAGTAAAACAGAGAGCTTTTATAATTGTTCAGAATACTGTACAATTGGAAACTTAGAAATTATTTATTTCTGAAAAATTTTGCTTAATATTTTTAGACCTCAGCTGACATGCTTTGCTTGTTTACATGACCTCTGGGGATTTAAACTCTACTTGTCTTGCTTACATGGTAAACATTCCTCAGTGATCCGGCTTTTCAGACTTAATCCTTTGTATTTCTTTGTAAATTAATTTTATTCTTATAAAAAGGTGACCTCTTCTAAACTGATCTCATTTAATAAATTGTGAAGAGATAAATGTTCTGTCTGTCACATAGGCACAAAAGAAAATCGATGTTGCAGAACTCTCTGGTGGCAAGCACTTTGAAAGGTGACTCAACTGATCAGAAAATGTTAGACAGATAGTCAAAGACCTTTCAAGACCCAGAGGAGATTGAAAGTAGAAAAAAAAAAGTACGTTGATTGCAAATGCTTACGCTACTGAGCAAAAAGGAATATTCACTGCTGCCAAAAGGTTGAAATGCAGCATGACCAATTGCTCTTTTATGGCTCTGATGATAGCAATCAGTGAAACGAAGAAGTCACTATGGCAAGATTCAGAATAGAACTAAGGAACTATTATGCCCTTGGCTTTATTGTAAAACAAGTGAGCAATGTGGGGAAAGAAATCTTTTATAAACAGAAAAGTGGGAAAAGCAAGACAAGAATTTATAGCACTACTCTAGTCACAAAATGAAATGTTTCTGTCTGTAATCAACATGGTCATATTTGGGCTAATGGTGGTTGGTAATAAAGGCCCATAGGAAATTGACAATATTAAGTCCCTTGGCTATCATCAGTGCAAACTAAATGAATAGCACTTATGTTACTTCTGTAGTTTTGAAGATATCTGTTCTTAAGAGTGGCAACCTTACTATTGTTATCACTGCTGACTACTTGCACTTGCTCCAGCCTTTGAGTTACTTCCTGGTGATGTAGTCCTTTTTCACCTTTTATTTGCTAATGCAACTCTCTATCTTTTTAAAAGCTGTTCAAAGGGCTATTTCCAAGATTAATTAGTCACTATTCATGACAGTGTCCCTGTTGAATGAGACTTACTCCAGACCAGCTGTGGTTGCCTTACCAAGTGCCGGGCCTAAGTCCAATTTCTGTGGTCGTAGTGAGGATGAAAAACACTCATTTATTCATTCAATGTATAGTAGTAACGCTTCTCTTTTGCACCATGAAGAGTACTATGAATTGTGAATTTTGATTTTTAATAAGAGGAAATCAGCTATACCAATAATATAATAGACTCAAATAAGTAAAATACATATAACAAGTTACAGATTTGATAGGATCTTCTCAGAGTGAGGCTGTTGAAATGACAATCTTGATTTCAAGTTTCTTAGAGAAAATTTATACTCCAAGAAGTGCCCTGTTTACATGTATATAATTTTGGTGAAAATGATTCAAATACATGTGATGGGAAATTTAAAGAGGAATGTAGTAATGAAATCTGCATAAAATATTTGCATCGTGGTGATAAAAATAGCATTCACTATATAAATAATAGTAAGAAGTCATTGAGAATTGTGATAGAAGTAACTATTGTTTACATGTTGATTTTATACATGGTTATTTACTTTAATAGAAGGAAATGTGACAGTACTTACATTTCTGTTGCTTTGCAATTCAAACATCTTGAAAATAAAGTTGAAATACGTTTCCACAAGATGACACTCATAATCTCTTTCTTGCTTATTTCTTATGCAACCATTTAGCATACTTGAAAATGTCCATAGATAATTTTGTATACTTTCAAAAGTTTAATTTTATTTTTGATGGCTGTTATTTATCTCTTTGAACAATTAAGGGGTGATACAAGATTTGAAGGAGATATGTCCTGAAATAAATTTTGTTCCATGAGTAAATGTTCGTTTTATAAATTTATCCATGAATTTTTTACACTAATCAAGATGATAAATAAACCAGATAATAGGTATTTAAAACTATAATGGTTTTACAATTCTGACCTCTAGACACAAACTGTCTTCTTAAAATAGTTGATGTGAAAATTATGTTTTATGTGTAGTTTTCTGCTATATATTTCCATTTCTATGCTTATTTTTTTTTAAAGATTTTACTAACCTTTGAGATGGAAACTTTGGGGTTGATCTCTTCCTTTCAGTTTGATCTTTTATAATATACCTGCATCTGGACATTTTGGAATAACTCCATTAAGAAGAAAAATCTCATGTTCTGGTTTTGGAGAATATAGGGTTAAAAGTGTCACCATTGTTTTGAATGATTTTCATAAACTCATATATTTTGAAGACACATTCATGCGAGGATGACAAGACAGGAAACAAGCACAAAAGCAGGGAAGAAAGATTTTAGAATAGTAGTAAATCTTCTAAGATTAATTCAAAAAGGTATAGTCACCCATAACTTAATGAATCATGTTATAGTTCTATTAGCATTAATATGTGAAATAAAATAATAGAGAAGATATGAATTAACAAATAATCATATATGTATCTAAACACAAAGCAGAAACACAACTGCTTGTAGAAGGGTAGAGTGCTGTGAGCAAAGTCTGGAATTGGGAAAGTTCTTTCTATTTTCATATCCTCTGTGCTTCTAGACTGTTACTGCCCTTAAAAGGTGATATAACTGCAACCAGTCTCTCTATGAAAATAAGTGAAGAGGATGCAGAATTATTTGAAACAGGGTTCCTGCTGTTGGCCCCTCAATTGTAGGAGGCTGGATAAATAACTGTATTGGTTTATCACTTTTGCTATATAATAAGTTATAATAAATTTGATACCCTAAAGTAATAAAACATAATCACCTTCATTCTGTAGGTCAGAAGATAAACACATATATTGGGATAATTGAAATGGTGATAGGGATGCTCCCCTCTGAAGGTTCCAGTGGAACAATCCAAGTCTTTGCTTATATGACCCTCTAGAAACTAAAAACATCCCTTTATTCATGCCTCCTTCTTCCATCTTTGAAGCAGCAACTTCAGGCCAACACATACACTTGACTGATTGTTTTTGTCACAGTGCCTCTTCTCTGTTGTCAATTTCTGAATCTAATGGCTCCTTTTCATTTACTGAAAGAATTAGTGAGCATGATCTAATATAGATATTTTATGATACTTCTGAAACTAGTAGTAACGTTCATTTATCAAAATGATAGTTTGCTGTGTAGTAAAAGGCTATCCTATAATTTACAATTCTCCTGCCTTGGCCTTCTGATTTTGATATTATAAGAATAAGCTACCTATTGATCTTCTCTATTATAAACAAACAACTTCTATATATTAACAAGAAGTAACTAATTGATAATCAGAAAAAAACTTTAAGCAGATAACAAAACAAGTCACTAAACAAAGGAAAAATTATTGATTTTCATTCTTAATCAGGAAAATGTCAGTTTACCAACATAAATTCACAATTTTCTATCATCAGTCTAGAATAATTTCAAACTTTGATATCACACAATAATAAGATTTATTAAAAATAGCTAAAGTTTTACATACAAGTATTATATAAATTTTAATTTGGGGCTCAGTTGGTAATATCACACAGAAATTGAAAGTTTTAGTATTTGTCCTATGTAAGTACTTTGTACATATATAAAATATATATCATTATTTTCACTGTTTTTGCAATATAGAAAAATGACATGAAAGCAGTAACATACAAGCCACAAGAAGGGAAGTAAATCAATAAAACTTTGCAAAATGTGCAATGTGATAGTACACTGAAATTAATTGACTTAAATTTATGTATTCATTATATGGAAATATTTTCTAAAAATTAAGAGTAAATAATAACAATGAAAGATTTATTCATACAAATTAAGACCTTATACTGAGGAACTCCATGGTAATATATGCAAATGTGCAAAAATTAACAGAGGTGTGATGTGGGATTCCTCTTTGTATGTAGTGAATATGTTTTATTACTATTGTTTAAAAAGAATTTTCTTTGGGTCTATTGCAGCACAGAATAGAGCTAGGCAGGAATTCCAAGCAGGGATAAAGGAGAAAAGAAGGAGGATTCAGAGAGATGCCATGTATCAGCCAAAGGAGACAGATGACCTGGAACCTTGCATGTAAATCAACATCCTTGTGGTAATATGCCAAATAATAGGAAAGGGTTAATTTAATTTAACGTGTAAAAGTTAGTTAATAAGAAGCCTGAGCTATTAGGCAAAGCAGTGTTGCAATTAATATAGTTTCTGTGTGATTATTTCAGGTCTGGGCTGCCAGGAATGAACAAGCAGCTTCTGCCTACAGAGGTCTATAAAGCAACTTTTTATTTTATTTTATTTCTGATTTTAGTAGATAGGTCAAATATATCATCAATGCAGATATTAATTTGAAATGAACTAACTTTGTGAATGATTTCTATAATTATTTTATTTCAAAATAAGTCTGTATTCTATTTTTAGTAGTTTAAAGAAGATGAATTTGAAAATAGTTCAGTTTTAAATGAGTAAACTAAATTGTAAATCATGGTTCATTGTAAAACTGAAGTATATAAGTTAATTTTATTTGTCTATGCTTTCTCAGTTTATAATCTTTATCAGACTAATTATATAAAATAATTAAAAATGCTAGGGTTGCGACTATAACTCATTTATCTATATTAATTCTAGAAAGCACAAACCAGTGTTGATAAAAAGCTTTCAGAGGAATTTATACCTAAATCAGGGAAGGAAAACAATAGATTTAAATGGACATATAAAGGAACATTAAAAAGACAAATACAGCTTTTAAGAACCCAGCATAGAGTGAATGGATTATTATTCAGCAGTTAAGCATTTGCCTAGCATATAAAATGCCATGGATTCAATTTTCAGCAGCCCCTCCCAAACACAAATCTAATAGACTACTTGTAGGAAATAGATAATGGGAGTATCAGAGAGGCACTGTTTGGATTGATAATGTCAAAGTATTTCCCAGAACTGAAAAACATGTGAGCTCCCTGATTGAAAGTGCATATTAAATGACCAGAGTGTTCAAATAAACTAATTCTTACCTAAGTACACCCAGGTTGATGTGAACATCTCATTAGACACTAGAAAGGAAAGACAGCTTATCAGCAAAAGAAAGATTAAAAAAAACATATTTCTCATTAGCAAGGTAGGGATACAAGAAAACAGCAGAGATTAAATGAAAACATTTATAGAAAAAAATCTATTATCCTCAAATTGTATGAACTGTTAGATTTTTACTAAAGAGAGAAAAGAAATTGGCTTGCATTGAAAGATAAAAGCAATCTTTGATCAGATCAATGAATAGATAGATAAAATAGATGATAGATAGATAGACAGACTAGATGATTGACAGATTGACGGACAGATAGAAAGACAGACATACATATAGACAGATAGATTAGATGATAGACATATTGATGGATGGACAGATAGACAAGCAGATAGACATAGATATAGATAGACTCATATAAGATAGGTAGATGATTGATAGAAAAATAGATATATGATAGATCATTTACATAGATAAATAGATGTTAGATATATTGGATATAGAGAGAGATAGATAAAAGTTTAAGTTATTCAACAATAAATATCATAGAGAAAGAATGATCTTACTAAACAACCAGCAATATCTCATATATATATATATACATATATATATATATATATATACATATATATCCTATTCTTAAGTGAGGATATAAAATATCACTATTATATAATATGACAATATGACTATTAGTTAAGCCATCAGATAAATATACCATCAATGAAACATAAATTAAGGCCTTTAAAATATATAGCTGATATCCAGAGATGTAAGATTTCTACATTAGCATATGGGAAAATCTATAATCAAAACTATTTTATTATAAAAAACCTAGCTAAGATGTCTGTTTCTGGTTCCTTAATTCCAGTTTTCCTGAAGAAAAGGCAAAGAACCTAAGAAACAAAACATCACAAACTATTTGCAATCCATAAATTTCAATTTCTGCTTTATCACCAATAAGATGAATATTTCCTAAGAGAGTAAATTGCAGGAGAAAAGCTAAACAGTTTAACCTAAATTTTGATATTTTTTCCTTTACTGAGGTTTACCATAATATTTTTCTTCTCATACAGTATTAGTTAACAATAAGAAAGGGCAAAGTTGCATAGCCTTTTATTCTCTTTATGTGGTTTCATATGTTCTAGTTCTCTGTTTCTGAGAGAAGCTAAGTGTGAAAACAAAAATTTCTGTGCTACTCAGTACTAGGTTGGTTTAATACTACCTCTTCCTAAAACTAAGGGCTTGGATTTAAAAACTATGCCTGTGTGTTGAACAATAGCCAGAAGAGATTCCAGTTTTGTGCCTCTTGAGCCTTTCTTGACAATGGATATTGAGCACTTTATGGCACTGCATTACCTGGCCACAAAAGGTTGTAATCAGAACTTCTAATCTCATACATGATTTACTTCATTGTATCTGTAATATTGGAAATTGGAGAAAATGCATAGAGACTGTATTTTAGTCAGACTTCATCCAAAGCATGTATTTGAAACCATTGTCTAAACATAGTTGCTCTTGATTGAACTTTTCACATTGTAATGCTGATTGAAGCCTGCAGCTCTTCCAAAATTAGAATTTAAAGTTATATTATAAAATAAGTATTTTCAAGTTAAAGAGAATCATAATGCTCTTAGGCTAGAATGAATCAAAATAACATTAGCTCCTAGCTGGCAACATTTACAGCCAATATTATAAAAAGACCAGAAAAGACTTAAAGAAAACAGAGAAATTTTACTTCCTTGTGTGTGTGTGTGTGTGTGCATGTGTGTGTGTGTGTGTTAGAGAGAGAGAGAGAGAGAGAGAGAGAGAGAGAGAG
>JAQHUG010000232.1:881171-909467 GCA_028555095.1 Dicrostonyx torquatus | reverse complement strand
GAGAGAGAGAGAGAGAGAGAGAGAGAGAGAGAGAGAGAGAGAGAGAGAGAGATGGGTGATATAGAAATATATAGATTTTGTTTTTGAAACAAGGCCTAACATAGCCCAGAGAGTCTCTGTCATATAGCTGTGAGTGACAGGAAATTCTGATCTGCCTGCCTACACTTCCCAAGTATTGCAATTAAAAGTATACATTGCCACTTGATGCTTTGGATATGTGCTCCTAACACCATTTCCATAACCTTTAGACATAATTCTCTAAATTTATTCTCTTATATAGTTCCTATACAAACATATGTAATATACAAAGAAACCTAGATGTAATCATGATACAGAACATTCTCCATTGCATTTCATTATTTCATTATTTCTTGTGGCTTGTAGCATCCCTTATTATTTATGGGAGAAGGAAAAGTAAAGGAAATGAATGAAAGAATGGTCATTTCAGTGAAGATGATGTTACCATTGATGCCACTTTCCACTACTATGTCACTATCTTCTGTACTTCTTGCCTCTGAACTAATAGATCCCAGACATCTTAGAGTTAATGATGCCCCCTTTCATTCATTCCCCTATTTAACAAATAATTATTGAACAGCTATAAGAGATGTCTTGATTATAAAATTTGGCAGTCCTTAGATTTTCATAGTTACAGCTATTTTATCTTATAAATAATCAAAATGGCTTAATGATAACTTTGTCTTTGAGTTCATATTTGAATATTACAGTATTAAAACAAACTAGTGAATTTTCATTTGGTTTTTCTTTTTTATATGTTTACAAATGAAAATTCAGTTACATAATCTTTTAACTTAAGAGTATACCTAGTATTTGTAAACTTACTTTTGCATATAGAGTTTTATGAATTGAATATTAAAGTCAGTAGCATTTTACATAGATCACATGAGAAAAAAATCTGAAGTCATTTTCTTGTTAAGAGAAGCTATGGTGGTTTGATTGAAAATGCCCCCACCCAAAGCAAGTGGCACTATTAGTGAAATGGCTTTGTTGGAGTGGGTGTGTCATTGTGGAGGTGGGTTTTGAGGTCGCACACATGCTCAAGCCACACCCTGTGTTCCAGTTCACTTCCTGCTGCCTTCTTAACAAAATGTGGCCAGCACCACAGCTGCCTGCAAGCCACCATGTCCTACTTTGATGATAATAGACTAAACCTTTAAAACTGTAAGCCATTCCAACAAAATGTTTTCTTTTATAAGAGTTGCTTTGGGATCCCCTCACTCCAATTGGAGCTTGTCCTCTTCTTGGCAAAACCGGCCTCTGGGCAAGGAACTGCCCATACCTCAACTACTGACAAAATACATAAAAGCTGGAAATGGATAAGCAGAACTGTCAAATCCTGCCAAGACAGGGTAAGATGGTTTTGAAAATTTTCTTGCCTTTTAAAATAATCTGTCAGTTATTCTAGGCCTTAGCCAAAGTTGGTTGCTTCAACACTGCAAATGTGACTTTGGGTGATTGCCCAGGTAGCCAGCTGTCTCTGTGACTTGTTACATATTTTGGAAGTTGTTTGATTGCACTTCCTAATCACTCAGGTAATGTTATTTCCCTTCTCAGATCTTCGATTGGGTTGACGATTAGATAAATGTAGTTAGTTACTTTCTTCTCATGACTTGGCCAATTTATTGATTGCATAAGAATTAAGTTAGTTGACTGAGATGGAGGGGGGAGGGCCTTGGGCTTCCCATAGGACAGGGTATCCTGCACCATCTTAAGGAAGCAGGGGGAGGGCAGTGGGGCAGTGGGGAAGCGGGAGGGCCGGGAACAAGGGGAGTAAATGTAAATTTTTCTTTTAACAATAAAAATTAAAAAAAAAGAGTTGCTTTGGTCATAGTGTCTCTTCACAGCAAGAGAAACACTAACTAAGACAGAAGTCAAATTTAGTCTTTTTTTAAATCTAATGTGTGAGGAATAGTATTGGTCATTATAATGTCCTTGTTTTCAAATACACAACAAATTTGAATTGTTTAAAAATATTGCCTTTTTTAATAAAAATTATTGACTTGTTCACACAATAAAACATTCTTTTTCAAAAACTTCAGTATTTATAGGTATCCTATGAATTGTCTCTTCTATATTTTTCCAAAATGTATGCCAAGTGATGAATGCCCTGTTCAAAATCAGATTGCAAAAATGGCAAGGTGGCATAGTGTATGAAGGCATCTGTAGCCCATGCTAACAACATGAGTTCAGTCTTCTCCAAGCCTGCATAGAGAAAAGTAAGTTGTCCTCTGACTACACAAACCCAGATATATACATGTACAAAAAAATGAAATAAGTATTTTAAAAGGTGTTCTTACTTGTTAAAAATACATTTTCCATATCAGAATAAAATGTTAAAGAATTAAGTTGGGCATAGTGGTATGCACCTCCAATCCCAGATCTGGGAAGATACAAAAGAAAGAAAGAAGATAGAGTCCATGTGTCCAGTCTGATTTCCATAATGAGACCCTGTAAGGGAAAGTAGAATTGGGAAATCTTCCTAACATTTTTCTCTCTGCCTTGAGAAAACAGAAATTAAGGAAAGAAAAATGGAAAGGTATTCTTTTTTAACCATATGAGTATGGGTATTGCTCATGCATTTATGACTGTGTGGTTACAGAGGCCATAAGAGAGCATTAGATCCCTATGAACTGAAGTTACAAATGGTTATCAGCCACCATATGGGTGATGGGAATTGAACCTGGAATCTTTGGAAGAGCAACCAGTGCTCTTAACCACTGAGCCAATGAAATATATTTTAATATAATGCATTAATGTATGGATTTAGCTACATCCATTTAAGTACTTTAGTCTTTAAATTTTTAGCAAAATATAGTACATTCCAACTACACATATCTATGATTTTTCTCTATTACTACATGAATTTCATACAGTAGTAAACCAGATGGAACATCTATTTAAGCTGTAATATGAAAACACCTTAGATTGGCAACAGAAATTCATTTCTCATTGTTTTTTAAGGCCACATCAAAGATCAAGGCACTTGCAGATTTGGTATTTTATGGAAGCTCTTTATTTTTATAAATGACACCTGTTCTGCTGATCTCAGATGGCAGGAGGACACATATATTACCTTCTTAGTTAGGATTTCTATTGCTGTGAAGAGATGCCATGAAAACAGCAACTTTTAATTGGTCTAGCTTACAGTTTCGGAGGTTAAGTTCATTTTCGTCTTGGTGGTACATGGCAGTGTGCAGGCAGATGTAGTGCTGGAGGAGCTGAGAGCTCTACATCTTGTTTGACAGGTAGCAGAAGCAACTGTGCACCACACTGAGAGTAGCTTGAGTGCAGAGGACCTCAAAACCCACCTCCACAGTAACACAATTCGTCCAACAAGGCCATACATGTGCCAACAAAATCACACTCCCTAATATTGCCACTCCCTATGGGAGCCATTTCTTTCAAACCACCACACTTCTTTAGTCTTCATTTATATAAACACAATAATGTCCTTTACAAGAGCTGTTCCCTCACATTCTAATCCCAAACTCCATATCTTAAAACAAACAGTAGTTAAAGTTGGGCTCAATTTATGGTTTTGGTATAAATGCAAACATTCAGAATGTTGTAAGTATAAACATTAAATCTGGGGAGAATCTGAAACAGAAAAGAGAAAATTCAATTGAGTTGTCAAAATTCATTGTTGGTGTTAGAGAAAGAATGTCATCAAGGTGACATTCTTTATCTTTGTCTTTATCTTTCCTCAACTAAAATATAATGTATATGAGCAAAGTTTCATTTTTTTTAAATGCCTTACAATTGATTCTCTCTCAAAAACTTGTTGGCCCTAATAGAAAGAGATTTCTGCTTAGTAAGAGTAAAGAAAGGTAGGGCAAAGAATACAAAGCACCTTTTACAGACCAGGATGAATTATTTCATTTTTTAAATGGGTTACCCATCTTTACAGTTTTTGTGGCACTTCATTATTTTCTTCCATAGAGCTATTTCTCTGTAAAAGTCAGATATGATCAGCTAGAACACCTTATGTAGGTTCACAGAAATTACCATTTACTAATTTTACTGATGTTAATAGGTATAAGTGTCACAAAAATAAGTCACAGGAGAAGTTGACTTTGTCTAACTGAAAAGTTTCATTATCCTAACACCCAGGAAAAGTTTTAATTTACTAATAAAACATATATTTCTGTATATGTGTATATAAACTCCTATTACAAAATATCTTCTATGGCTAAAAATATTTGGATGAGAGAAACCATAGATATTAGA
Organism: Dicrostonyx torquatus; assembly: GCA_028555095.1. NCBI lineage: Eukaryota > Metazoa > Chordata > Mammalia > Rodentia > Cricetidae > Dicrostonyx > Dicrostonyx torquatus. The sequence continues at coordinate 905,219 of JAQHUG010000232.1, read as the reverse complement.
AGGAAAGTCACCAATTTGTACTTCCCGAGGCACAAGATTTTTAAATGTGGGACTTGTTCCTCAGGACTACTTGAAGTTGTGCCAATGGAATTATTCCAATTGATATTTGTTTATGTGAGTGCTACTTGCCTTATTTACCTGATTTGGAGATAATTTCTTGAATCTGAACTGTGTCATCTAAGGACAAAGTAGCTCATGGAGAGATCTGTGATCTGTCATGCACATGAATTTCCATAAAAAATCTCTTTAGCCGGTAACTTTTATCATCTAACTTCTGTCTTTCTGGATGGGCCCATGGCAAGGGTGTCTAGGCAGTCATTCATTCAGTTGAATCTAAGGTGACCCACTGAAAAACATTAAAATAGTATTTCATTCCTCCCCTAACAAAAAGTTTCACTTTTATTCTCTATATCCTGAATCATAAAATGAAAAAATAGGGTTTCTCAAAATGAGAACTTTCAAAAATACAGAAGAGAATCACTATGAAGACAGATTCCCAACCTATTTCAGACTCTGTGGTCTCTGTGTGGTAGAGCCTTGTAATCTTTCTTTCCTTTTCGTTTGTTTGTTTGTTTCTTGTTTGTTTGAGACAGGCTTTCTTTGTAGCTTTGGAGCTTGTCCAAAAACTAGCTTTTATAGACTAGGCTAGCCTTGAACTCACAGAGATCTGTGTGCTTCTGCTTCACAAAAGCTGGAGTTAAAGGCATGCACCACCACCGCCCGGCTGTAATCTTCATTTTTAAAAAATACTTCCCCCATGATGTTGGAGTTCTTTGGACTGCTTTGTAAGACCAGCCACTGATTTTATTATTTTTTTTATAATTTCATAACCTTATAATTCCAATGTTTTCTTGATGCTATTATCTATAATGTCTTTATACGTAGTTAGCATTCTCATTTCTTCAGAAAATTTATGTAACTGGAATTATCAGAAATGACTGAGGGAGATATGTTTATATGATTCAAGTTTTATTGATGCTTGAGCTTTTTTTCTTTTGTAATTATTCACCTCTTTCAAGATATTCTTGATCCCATATAATACATTAGATTGGTAATACTTGTGGCTTATTAACACTATATGATACTTTTATTTAAAGTATTGGATGCCTTTTATTAACTGACTATCACAATTGTCACTTGTGCCTTGATTCTAAAGTGGTGACTTACTAGAAAGTTAGAAATTGAATTAAGTCTTACCAAACAAGTGGAAATCAATACTTTCAGTCAATTTAAGGGAAGACATTTCATGAATACTTGAGATGAAAGAAAAAATCCTTTTGTTGTTCTGGTGAAGTTGTGAGGCCTTCCATTAGTCTAAGTTAAGTTTCTGGGGGCAGAGAATTCACTTTCTGTTTGTAATATCGATTTGGAGTTCATTAGAGCTTTATTGGCTACAAAAATAAAACTCAAGTAAATTTTCGTTCAAGGACATTGCTTTGTTTCAGAATGAGACTTTTTCAGTGTTTTATTTTTCATTTCAGGGCTTAAAATAATCAGGGAGATAGGAGCATGCTATGAGTTACAAAATTTTATTAGAGTGTAACCCAGGCCATCTGAAGTTATGCATTAATTTTAGGCTCTTGAATGTACACAAAGCGAGTGACATTTGATCTTGGTTTCTCTGGATCATTAATTTTGTGAAAGTTGTCTTTGAAGGCACATAGTGTAGTGTTGTCCTCTTTGTATTCCATGGTGCTTTTACATACTCAGTGTTTCATAAGTATTTAACAAATAAGTGAAATAGGCGTTATTAAAAAGAAACACTACTGTGATGCTCAACAGTCAAGTGACAAAGCAACAGCAATCCTCCATCTATTCCACCATCTCAACACATTTGGCTCCACTCCTTACATTTACTGAAACTTAAACCTTTTAGATTCTTCCAATTCTCTATCACCTATCTTCCCAAACTCTTAAAATTCAAGTCATTATGTCCCTATATCTAACAGAAACAGCAGGTTTTCTTTTAGTTCCCCAATGTGGTCTTGTCCTATAGTGAGAATTATCTGAGAAATGGAAACAGTTATAACACATATGTGAATGATTTTAACTTCACTGTGATGTATGACTAATTTAAGAGACTACAATGAAAAATGAAGGCAACATACTTGGTAATTATCCCAGATGTTGGGATTTAAGATAGTGTACCATATGACAAACACATCTTTAGATGGGACACTAAAATACCACCTTCATTTATGCTTCTAATTATTGATAATTACAACTTTATTTGATTAGTTTTACTGCATAAGCTATATTTTTTAAAAGAATGTTTCTTAGAAGAGGTAGGAGAGTGTGTAGGGGATTAGTAGTAATCTCTGGTTCTTCTACATACATTATTCCCTATCTTTGTTGTGCATTAAAATTATTCTCAAGTACTTTAACCACTGTGTTGTGCAGGCCATAGTAGAATCCAGTTGTCATTTTGTATCTGTGGCACAGAGGCTACACCTAATCCTGTGGTTGCCTCAGTTGCTAACTGGGTCTCAGCAGCCACCTTTGCCTTACTGCTTAGGCCACAGCCCAGGGGAGCCTTTGCGTCCTTCTGCTGCAGCCTCAGCTGCCTCTACATAGTGAGACAGATGTTATTTTAACTAAGTCCCTATCACTATATTTTAAAAATAAAGACATGGGAGCTAGCTACAGGGGTGAAAACCTTCTAGCTCAGAGAGGCAGAGAATATAGCCAGCTGACACCCCAGAAAGTGGACTTCTTTTCTATTTTCTAAAACCAAAAAGGACTACCATATTCCAAGTCCTTTCCTACTTCTTCCTGTGTGTCTTTCTATCCATCTTCATGACTCCCACTTACTCTATATAGATAATTCCTGTCAACTAGGTACTTATTCTGCCTTTTGACCTATAGTTGATTTTGTTTAATCCTGTTTACAATATACCGAAAGCTCTTGGATTAAGGGTATTATTAAGGATGGTCCACACCACAGCAAGAAGCAAGTTTTTCTAATAGATAATGCAACCTCGGTGTTTACAGTGTGATCAAATGTCCTGCAACATTTTCTCTATTTTGGCTAAATATAAAGGAAAAATTTTAACTCTAACATAGTAAAACTATATACAAAAAACAATTATCAGGTAAGACTTATGTTCATAATTTCCAATCGATTTATATTTGGCAAATTTGAAGAAAGCATTTTATTATTTATCCTATTTTAGTGAGTCCGAATTTTGATTTGAGTCCAAACCACTTTCTATCATACCATATATTACCAATGTAAAAATATTTTTTATACCTTAAAACATTCTCTTACATAAACAACTTAAGCTTTTATGTTTCTCAACCTTTATAAACTTTATTTCTACTTTATGGGATTCTTTTCTGAATTTGGTAATAAGGGAAACTATAAAAGTATAACTATTTAGTCTTTGGCCCCATCAGAGACATGAGGATTAAATATTCTTTGAGTAATACAGTAAGTGCAGAGAAAGTCATTTCCAAACCCATAGAAACAACAGATACCTGACTGCCTGGACAGTCTCCCAAGGATTCTCTTGAATGTTGGAACATCCACCTTTGTCCTAAAGTCCCAGACAGCTTCTGTGAAGTCTGACAAACAGCTTCTGTGAAGCAGGAATTTTGAGGGTCTGGCCTACCTTGTCTTGGCAAAGTTTGGCAGTTGATTTCCTTTGTGTCCTACTAGTCCAATTTGGATAGCATATTATCAGCATTCAAAGCAAGGGCAATTTCTTGCCACACTGAAAGCAGATTCCATATGAAGGTTCTTTGAAGTCCATCACCTTCTTTGAAATATATTGATGCAACCAGGAGCAGACACATCTCACTGCCAAAAAAAAGACTTATATAATTAAAAAACATCTTAAATGCCATATACTACAGAGCTCTGAAGTATTTGAAGATCACCAATCTATCTAAATTATATCTCTGTTTAACCTTGAAATCATACATAAGATGGACTGCAAGTTAGATTGTTATAGATGACTAACTACTAAAGTGCAATTTTTAATTATCCTAAACAATTTTCAATAATACCTTTCTAGGATTAGAACTTCATATTACATTTTTAAATTAATTGCATAGGTATAAAACTTTAAGCAAGAGTCAAAATATACATATACATATGTGTATAAATATAGTATTCTGTAATAAAAGACCTTAAATTTTGTATAAATAATCAAAAAATCAAACCAATGTGAACTATTTGAGACTAGCAGTTTCTTTTTAGTTTAAAAGTAGGACTTTCCTTACAATTTATTGTCTTATTACAAGTGATGGAAAAAAATCATTGTTCAAATCTTTTTTTTTTTTTTTTTGAACTGAATCATAAGAACTTTGAAACAATTTTCTTATTTTTCCTGATGTATACCTTGCCTTTTCTGATATACTTGCATCTCTATAGACCACAGGGGCTTCAGAAATCGGTGCTCCTTTTACTATATGAAGGAGAATACAACTATTTTTTTTCATAAACTGAAGTCTCATGCTTTGGGGATATTTGTTGCCAATATCTCTTAAAAATACTACAAGTTCTTTTCCAATGTTCATGCTCTTTCCAGAATGAGTCAATTTCAACATTAGTAACAGGTACTACAATTTCTGCTGGATATATTCCTGTGACTTACAAAGTTCCATTTTTCCATTCAGAATCAACTCAGAAATATTTTCTACATAAGTCTTTGATTTTTCATTCTCTTTGTGTGTGAAAATATTAATTCCAAGATATTATCTTCTCTCTGCATAAGAATTTCTGTGGGAAAATGAGTAGAGAGTAAAATAACTAGAATACAGTGAAGCTCTGGATCCAAGCAATTCACACAAGCATCCTGCAATTGCTTTTGCACCAGAGATAATTCTCTCTCAGCCTCAGTCAATAATTTTATCAGATTATTTAAGTCTTTATCACTTGTAAGCTTTGAAATTAAGTAGTTTGTGAGTAGTCATTCCAATCGTACGTCAGAGACAGTTAATATCTCCTAGCAATTTTAAAAAATAATTAAGAATTTTATCTCTCCTAATGTGTACTTTCTATGGGTGAATTTTCTGTAAATCTATCTTATATTTTTGATAATTAATATAATCTCCTCTTTATATTTTTTGAGGAGCAATTTGTTCCCCAAAAGGGCAATTCTCATTACTTCATCAAACAATTTTCTAAGATATTTGCATCTGAATCAGATAGTAAGATATCACATATGATGGAAAATTATAGGTTGAGGAAACTAATTATGAATTATTTCTAATTGCTGCTGTAAAAATATTGAAACAAGGTGGGGTTATTTAACATTCCTTGTAGAAGAATTTTCCACTGATACCTTTTATCATGTTGAGTTTATTTTAAGTAGGTACTGTGAAGACAAATTTTTCTCTATCCTGTATTTGTAAAGGTATAATAAAAATTCAGGCTTTTAAATCAATCACTATAATAGACCATCCCTTAGATCAAGGGAATGCTAGGATTTAAGAAGCCTATTGGCTGAATCACCTTACTTACAACTTTTAAATCTATTACTATTCCTTTTCCAGATTTCGTTTTAATGACAAATATAGGAGAATTACAAGGTCTAGTCAATTATTCAATATATTGAGCATTTAGATGCTCCCATACTTTCTGTTCTACTTCCTGTAATTTTCCTGATGTCAAATATTCAGAGACAGATTTGTCAGTTAGCGACTTTAAAGGTATGGAGGCTGGTACTTGGAAAGACCACCAAAAGCTGTTGTTTCTTACTTGTGCACAGCCTGAATGATCTGTGACTACTCTTGATAATATCTTTTAATATTTTTATCAGAAGCATTCTTTATTTTATGGTTTGTTTTTGAGATCAGATGAATCTTAATCTATGTGTTCCTTTACTCCAACAAATCATGCCCTCGTAAATTCATGGCTATATTAGCCACATAGGGCTTTAATTTTCTAATTTGTCCATTTTTTCCTATATATTTGACTCATTTTGTGATTTGTTTTAACCAAGTTAAGATTGCAATCCCTAGAAGCTGAAGAGGCCCAAATGGACACCAAGAATTTGGTTAAAATATTGTTACATCTGTCTCTGTGTTTAGTAATCCTTTAATTGCAGTGTTATTTATTTTTATGTTCAGCTTTAGTGTCTGATCATTTATAGCTGTTTTCCAATATTATTTTTTCTGCTATCTCCTGAATTTTTTGTTTTATCTACTGAAGCTGTTCTGTCCTTGATTATATCCAGAGCAGTATTGTTTTTAACAACAGACATTAAGTCATTCATTGCTCTGTGGATTAGTTTCTCCTAAGCTGACAGGCAATGATTGAACCAAATTGGATATTGGAACTGTAGTAAGCTCCCTAGGGCATTTTTCAGTGGAAAAGGGTTACTTTCCCTTTCTCTTGTTGACCTATATTCTGCCACACCTTCTGCATTCTTCAGAAGGCTAATGCCTTCAGTTTGAATTATCTCTGGAAAAAAATATTGTTTCTAGAAACTCCATGCCTAGAATTCATTTTCAAATGACTTTGTTTACTTTAATTAAAACATCTGACATTTTGGTTTTTCTTAAAACTTTTAGAAATTACTTCTATCAGGGTGGCATCATAAGATTGAGCTCTACCATCAGCCATAATTCTCATACATTCATCTGTTGGCGCTGATCTCACTTTTAAATACCTACTCACACTTTTGCGTTCTAAATTAGCATTTTCAAGGTCAAAGATTTATGTTTGTCATCTGTACGTGATACTATTCTATATGTAGCTAAAGTCAATCTTTTTTTAAATATTTATTTATTATGTATACAATATTCTGTCTGTGTGTATGTATGTCTGCGGGCCAGAAGAGGGCACCAGACCTCATTACAGATGGTTGTGAGCCACCATGTGGTTTCCGGGAATTGAACTCAGGACCTATGGGAGAGCAGGCAATGCTCTTAACCACTGAGCCATCTCTCCAGCCCCTAAGGTCAATCTTTGCAAAAAGAAAATCAGCGAAGGCTTCTTTTGTGCTTTGTATAATAATAATAAATGTCTCCAAGTTCTTTCCTGATTCTTATTGTCTCAAGCATTTAAAGCTACTAAATTACATAGTGCAAAGTTATTGTCATCAAATTCAAATTATCTTTCTAACATAGCGTATTTCTTTAGCAACTGATCTTAGGAAATATTAATACCTCTAGTGCTGTTTTGTTGTTCTATTTCCCTAACTTCCTCTTTCCACCATGTTCTCCATTGTAACTGAGGACGAACTTCCAGCTTTCTGTGTCTATGTCTTTCCAGTCTTGAGGCATAATTCTGTTCTGAGTTGCCCATAAATTTAATATCTGTTTCACATAGGATGAATGACCACCATCTGAAATGACCACATTCTTAAATCACTTCAAATCTAACATTTCCATAGTATTCCATTTAACTTTCAGATAACCTTGGGGTTGGCTGTCATATCCTGGTAGATTTTATATAGTAACTTAATTAACTAAGGTTTATTTTTAATAATCGTTGGTTGTACTACTTCAGTTTTATCATGCAGTGGTGTGGTAGGTTCTTGTCTAAGTATCTCCATATGTGAGTATTTTTCATGTTTTTATATGTTTTCTAGGGATTGTATGTTATCAGTCATTTTTTTTATTTTTGGCATAAAAAACACTATGGGTATTATTGATAAAACATTAATTATCAGACTGAGAGCAATTATAATAGGCATTATGTCAATCCCAGCTAAGTCATTTATCACCTCATTTGCTTCTTCCATTTTCAAGCCATCCAAAGTAGCACTCTACAGGGTCCTAAAGCTCTGCATTTTGATATTTCTTACCCTTAACATGGGAAAGATTTTTCCTTTTAATATTACTTAACTTTCTCCTTGAGGACTTCCCACATGGATTACCAAATCTGATCACGTCTCAGTTTTTCTGAAACTGGTGTGATTTTTCCGTATGTCTTGTTGTACAATGTGTTGGAGTACCACATATTGTTTTATATCTGTGGCACAGCAACTCCACCTAATCTTATCACTGCCCCAGCTGTGGACTTTATCTCCACAGCTGCTGCTGCCTGACTACCTATGGCACAGCCCAAGGGCAATTTTTCATCCTGCTACCATCACCTCAGCTGCCTCTACATAGGGAGATAAATGTTTTAAATAAGTCTCTATCCTTTCTTTTTTTTTTAACCAACAAAAACTTAGGAGCCATGTGCTGGGGTGAAAACTTGCTGACTCAGAAAAGCAGAGAAAGCAACCAGATAACCTTCCTCCTTCACTGCCAGTGTCCCAGAAAGAGAATTTCTTTTTCACCATCAAAAACCAAAAGAGACATCCAAATATAAAGACACTCCTTAATACTTCCTATGTGTATCTCTATCCTTCTTCATGACTTCCTCTTCTCTATGACTGCATACATTCAAATAGTTGCTTGCTCAGCTTCTTAACCTATGGTTGATTTTATTTAATCCTATTTTCAGTAAACCAAAAGCTCTTGGATTAAGGGTACATAATAGGGCGGAGACACACTAGAGCTAGAGACAAGAATTCCCAATAAATAATACAATCTTGTGGTTCACAGTGTGATCAAATATTTTGTAACTCCAGTTAAATCACGACCTCATGGAATAAAATCAGGTTTTACAATATATAAAAAAATGTGTGAGTGTCACCAACTTAAAGAAGGATGGGGAGCACATTAGACTTCTGATGATATATCCAAGGGATCATTGTTATAATGACATACAGGATATACAGAAATAGCAGTACAAAATTTCTGAGAAGTTTGAAACAAAGGAAGTAACTATTGACCACAAGTGAAGCTTTGCAACATGGGAGTGACTAAATGGATTATAAGTATAGCATTTAGAAGAAGATCCTGAAATTCAAACATGTTTTGCCCTTCATTATATGAGCTTCAGCAAGTGGCTATTTAGTTTTAGCTTTAGTTTAGATTTACTTTTCTCATTAGTAAAATGAGGATGATAAATACACCTGTCTCTTAAGGTTTTCTTAAGGATTAAATGAAGCCATAAGTAAAAGATACTTAGCCTTATGTTGGAACACATAATAAACATATTCTCCAAATTTGACCTGTTTTATTAAGATGAACACAAATACTGGAGTTCATGTATCTTCTTGCAGTGGTGGTTTAGATTTCAATATATGAGAAAAACAAATAAAACTACAGAAGTGTGAATTAAAAACTTCTGAGAATATTATTTGTATTTTTTAAATTTTTTTCTAACTTTTCTATCATCTGTCCCTAACTTCAGCCCCAAAGTGGACATTTTTTAAATATCTCTTGACTTTTCTTGCCCTACTATACTTTAAAAAATAATTTTATCAGTTCCTTGAGACTGTTGTGCCTGTTTTGATCATGTTCATGCCCCTTTAAGTCTTCCCACGTTTATAACTTTTTCCTTTACCTATACAACTTTGCTTTATATTTTTTCCTTAAACTCATGAAGACCAATTTGTATGGCCCAAATATTCTTGAATGTGAGGTCTTCCACTAAAAGCATTGATTTACCAGGAACTACACTTTTCGAAAAATTTGGCTCTTCCTCTCCAAGAAACTAAAAATGACCAATGACTCCTTGGCTAAGGATGGAACTTCATGTCCAACTTCTTCTGTTTGTTCTGGGACTTTCTGGTCTGTCTCTGTTTTTATACATGTTGTCTCAGTTGCTGTGAATTTATATGTGAAGCTATCTTGTATCCAGAAACCACTGTGCCTTTGTAGTCAGTTATCCACTACATCCTGCTCTTACACTCTCTCTGTTCCTTCCTTTGCTATGATCCCTTAGCCTTGGAAATAGAGATTGCAATATAAGCATTGCATTCAGGAATGAGCATTCTGTGGTCTCTTATTTTGTTTGCTTTCTTATACTCATTTATTTTTAATACCTGGTACTTCCAATGCTTTGGAAATGACATGGTAAGAAAAATATAAGAATTGAATCAGTTACTTTAGATTTTGTTATTTCACAAATTACTCAGAACAATGATAACTGTTTTATAACTTAAAACAACAATTTTGAAGGGCTGGTAAAATGGCTCTGTCTATAAGGTACTTATAGAACAACCAGGAGTTACTGAGTTGTATCCCCAGCACCTGAATCAGAGTATGTCTACAATCCAAGGTAGAGCCAGAAAGATCCCTAAGGCTGTCTAGAAAACAGTCTAGAATAATAAGTTTCAGACTCAGTGAGAGATCCTGTCTGTAAAAATAAGGTTGAGAGAAATTGAGGAAGACACACAATTGTCTCATACTTAGAGTTGGTTAATGTGGGTTATGCTATATTAGATATTGATCTGTTATACTGGTTGTACATGTGCTGGTCAACTGTTGCTCATACACTCAGCAATTTATACAAGGCCACCTGAATAAACAATGAGGTGACAGTGATACCTGAGTCATGTGTCTCATGATTCTCAATATAATACAAGCTAGATGGCCTTATTCATATGATGAAAGCAGTTTCCAGGAATAGTAAAGTTTTTTTCCTCTTTCCTTTTTAAAATTTCTTTTATTTTCATTTTATTTTTTTATAAAAGATAACAAACTATTTTTTCCATTTTACACACCAATCCCAGTTCTCCTTCCCATCCTCCCATTTTCTCCACTTACCCTCCCCATCCAACTCCCCCATCCACTCCTCAGAGAATGTAAGGCACATTGCTTTGAAGAAGGTCCAAGGCCCTCCGTACTATATCTAGACTGATCAAGACGTCCATTCAAAGAGAATTGGTTCCCAAAAAACTGTACAAGCAGTATGGATAAACCCTGGTGCCACTCCTACTCGCTCCACAGTCTCACAACTGAGGAAACCCCAGGGCTGGATGGTTTCAGCTTAGAATTCTACCAGAAATTCAAAGAAGAGCTAATACATATACTCCTCAAAATGTTCCACATATAATAAAAACAGAAGAAATATTGTCAAACGCTTTTTTTTCAAACATAATATTTTATTAGGAATATGCTTTAATTTTACAATCTTAAGACAATATATATTTTAAGTAAAAAAAATTTTTGTAAGCAACTTTCACTTTATAATGAAATTGAACTAAAATTTTAGTTTGTTGGTTGTCTAAGATTTTTTATTTTATCACATATAAGAGCAAGGAGAACATGATACCTTACAGTGAAAATACTTCCTAAAATACCCACACACCATGGGTATGAGAAGCAAAGACCACCTTGTGTGATTTAATTTGAAGCCCATGTGTAGTGCTGTGGCTTGTTACTTTGCCTGCAAAGGGTAATCACGTTAGCAGCCAGGAGTCAGTCCTGTGTGTGCTGTGCCCAAAAGGCACCTGTTGAGAGCTCTGTCTCTGCCTGATAGTTGCACTAAACACATTTGGGGATGAGAGTGAGGTGAGGAATTCTTTAAGTGATGGCTGTAATCCTCTGTATTCTGCCACAGACAAGGAGAAAGCATAAGTTTCTCTTATTTCCTTTTTGGATGTTGAATGTTTAATTTTCTGATCCAGAAAACAAGGTATTGATTAAACATTAACAAAAGTTTTATCTTTCAGTTTCGAAGTTCATCTTTTTGTATGAGAATGGATAAATGATTTAACACAAAGCAAAGTAAAATGATAAAAAAAAAAACTTCCTAATAAATGGCAAGCAAAAGCGATACTGAAAGGTTAACACATATTTTAACTACAGGATACAAAGTAAAACAAAATGATGTTTAAAAATCTCATTAAAACTTTCTACATTTTTGAAGAAATAATAGTATTGATTAGAGACCACTAATGTCTTTTATCAACCTCATTGTGATTTATATCTGCCTTTTTCCTCATAGTGTTCTTTGTTCCTTGCTTTAGCAATATCATGAAATCNGCAGAAGAGATAGGTCCCAGTGCCATTATCGTTGGCTTTTCAGTCAGTCCCCACTGGCAGTCACATTCATAGAGTCCACTTAGGTCATATGCTCATTCAATCTTGGTCCAGCTGGATTTGATGAGCTCCCAATAGATTGAGCACTACAGTTACCCTGATAATGAAATCACACAAAGACTCAACCAAGAAGGAGAGTTACAGACCAATCTCACTCATGAACATCGATGCAAAAATTCTGAATAAAATACTGGCAAACTGAATTCAAGAACACATCAAGAAAAATCATTCAGAATGATAAAATCAAATTAATCACAGAGATGCTGGGATGGTTCAACATATGAAAATCTACCAATGTAGATTATCATATAAATAAACCAAAAGGAAAAATATATGATCATCTTATTAGATGCTGAAAAATCATTTGACAAAATCTAACACCTTTCATAATAAAGGTCTTGGAGAGATTAGGAATACAAGGAACATATATAAACATAATAAAAGCAATAAACAGCAAGCCACATCCAACATCAAATTAAATGGAGAGAAACTCAAAGCAATCCAAGTAAAATCAGGAAAAAGAGAGGACTGTCTTTTCTCACCATATCTATTCAGCACAGTTCTTGAATTTCTGACTAGAGCAATAAGACAACAAAAGCAGATCAAGGGGATTCAAATTGGAAAGAAAGAAGTAAAACTTTGGGTATTTGCAGATGATATGATAGCATACATGAGTAAAGTTTTTAGGCTGAAAGCTCAGAAATACAAGATAATTCTATGAAATTCCTTTGTCAAATGATATCATAAGGCCAGCCCATGTACTAGTATGATGATTAATGTTGTAACTTGACAGAATCTAGGTTTTCTTAATAAATGACTGACTGAATAAAAAGGGGAGAGTGAACTGAACATGAGTGATTGTTTTTTATTTACTGACCACAATGTAAAGAGTAACCAGCTGCATCAAACATCTGCCACCATGACTTTCCTACATCTAACTGTTGGTCAAAGTAAAATCTTCCTTCAGTTGCATTTGTCAGGAATTTTGTCACAGCAACTACAGAAGCTACTAACAGAGGAATGGAATTAACTACTACTAGCACATGGAAAAGGATGGTTTTAGTACTCTGATTTTTATAATCTTTCAATAGTCAGTTCAGTTAGACTGAGGGCAAAAAGTGGTCAGACTGAAGATAGCTGAAGATAGCTGCCTTTGAAATACAAAGGCTTATAAGATATAAGCTGTGGCAAATGAACAGGTATGTATGGAGAGGAACAGGAAGGATATCAATGGATGTTACAGTCTAAGTAACTCAGAATTGAAATATGAATTTTAACTGGAAAGGAGGAAGATCGCAAACACCAAGCCCCACATGTGCACTCTATTTCAGAAAACTGTCAATTACACTTGTTTTCTGAAGTTGCTATATTCCTATAATGATTTCCTTCAAGGACAAAGCATATTTCAAAATTCATTACTGGAGGATTTGGGTGAAGGATTGGACATTTCATTTATTAGTGGACTCATAAGCCTTTGTCATACCAGAGAAAATATAAAATAACATATGTAGTTTTTTGTTGAAACTAGTGTGGCTTTAATCTCAACTCCAAAGCAAGTAATTAAAAGTTTCAAGGCAAAAATATTTGGTACAAAGTCTATAAAACAGCTTAATACACATCTAGAGAATTCTGAGAATGAACAATAAACAGTAGCACTTAACTGTTCTCTTTGTTTATTGAATTACAGGCTTTTGTTATAGATTTTTCTCTCAGGAGCACAAGCTATAATAGCCTTATTCTTATGCAACCATGTCATCAGGACTAAAAATGTCCAGAATAAGGTAAATATGCCTTAATAAAAGTGAAGAATCATTTTACCATAGAAAAACAAAATAGGCTCAACTGCTTCCTTTATATTTTGGTCCAAAATGTCTTCCTTTTCATTTTGATGTATGTTATTAGAGGTACTGTTAAGTACTACATGTTCATAAATTAAAATATTTTAGTGTTAGCTTCAGAATATCCAATGACATTTAACTCAGTGTTTATCCTTGATTTATGATCATTGATAGTATTTATCATTATTATCACTTAAAGCATGATTCTAAGAAAAGGAACAAATTATTCTTCTTCATACCTACAAAACTTGAGCCTATTTAGTGTGGCTGCTAAATATCATTCAAAAAATATTTATTCTATATAACTGAATGATCTGCCTTACAAGCTCAGACATGAAGAAGTATTTATAATAGCCCTTATTTTATTTTATTTCTCTAATAGTTACTTTCAAGTATTTGTGCATATCATAACTCATATGAAAACTCAGTGGACTGAAACAATAGTACTTAATTTTAATTCATACATTCATGAATATTCTGGAGTTTGAATGAACTGTACTGGGCTCAACTTAGTTAATTTGAAATTGTACCCTGGTTCTATATCTGAGCTACATGTCTTGTTGTACCTGGATCTATCAGACTTTCAGGGCATGCATATTTTAGGAAGGTGACTCTGACAGTATATTTTATCTTTTGCCATTTCAAAAGTAGTTAGCTATGTATCTAAATTTACAAGATATAAAATAAGAAAAAACATGCAAGCATATCTTTATTGACTTCTAAACAGATGAAAAGCAATGTTATTTTCCTTTACTATTGAATTTTCCTTTCTATTTGTGAAAGCATGTTCTTTCCATCAATTTGTGAAATCTACATTTGACTCATTCCTGCTTAATCTAAATCTGAAACAAGTTTATATCATAGAAATAAAACATCTTTCACCTCAATGTTGTCCAAAGCCTGTTAAATGAGATAGATTTCCTTGAGCAAAAAGAGCAGGTCTGCAATGCATCTACTTTATTCCCAGGTATTATGTCAAGTGTTCCTTTAGCATTTATATGAGTTGCATATATCACACAAATAGACATTTATCCATTCAAATAGAGTACAAATGCTGACACAAAATATGCTTTAAAATGATATTGCAGTTTGAATTTTGCTTGCACTTATTGAAAGGCAATTCACAAATATTTTATTCATGTAAAAGATAGGTAGATTTCTAGACTACTAGGGCTGGAAGTGATTTTCATACATCATGTAACTCCATTCCCACATTTGTCACAATTAAGAGTACAACTTGGTTGTGTTACATGGCTTTCCAGAAGCTGCACTATGATTTAGTAGGAGAGCTGTGTGATGGAAAATTTTATGTCAATTTGACACAAGCTATAGTCATCTGGGAGGAGGGAACTATGTACTCATACAATCGGGCAATAGACACACATTTAGAGCATTTTCTTAATTCATGATTTATGTGAAAGGGCCCAACCCATTGTGGTTTTGGCCACCAATGTGTAGATGTTCCTGGGATCTATATGAAAGCAAGCTGAGCAATCCAGGCAGAGCAAGCAAGGAAGAAACACCCCTCTTACCGCCAGGTTCCTGCCTTCTTGAGTTTCTGTCCTGACGTCCTTCACTGATGGACATGATAAAGGTATAAGCCAAATAAACCCTTCCCTCTCCAACTTATTTTTCATCCTCCAACAGTAACTCAAACTGAGACAAGTTTGAAATTAAATCTATCTCTCCTTACTCCTCAGATGGATTTTTACCTTAATTTCCTGCTCCTGGGGTTCATGGGAGCAAAAAAGCACCAATGACACCTGAAGACTGGAATATGAGAAACATATGTTTCTTGAATGTTTCATTTATGGGGAAATACTTTAGACTGTGCTTAATTTCTTTGATATATATATATATATAAACATATATATACACATATGTATGTATATATGTGTGTGCGTACGTGTGTGGTTGTGTGTATGTATATATATTTAAAAAAATCATTGTGATATATTCATTAAATATGGCTCCAGTTTTCATAAAGACCTTTTCATATACTTATATAATGCACATTAACCATATTCTCCCATTAGAGCCCTTTCCCCTAATCATCTTTCCCTCCAAGAGTTCTACTTTCACAGTATATATACATGTCTTACTTTATGTGTCCATATACAACCTTGACAATCACAAACAAAACATACAATGTTTATCTTTTGGAGACTTGTCAGCTTAATTCACTTAATACGAATATGTTCAGCTACATCCACTTTTCTATAAATAACAACTTCATTTTCCTTTAAAGCTGAAAAACAATTCATTTTGTATATAGACATATTTTCTTTATTCAGGATCATGCTGTTGGACACCAGATATAATGAATACAACTTGGATGTGTCATGTGGTATCTCAGAAGTTGTCCTATGAATAGCTGTGTGCTGGCTAATTTTTGGTCAACTTGACAACTTCTACTAATTCATAGTGCAGCTTCTGAGAAAACATATGGCATATACAAGTTTTAATCCTTATATCTATGTGTTCAACAAAAAAGGACTGGATGTAATTTTGTTATTTTGAATACTGTCATGGTAGAAATTATTATACAAGCATCTCTAAAATTTGTTAAATTTTTAACGTAGTTCTTCAACTTTCTCTGAAACTCTGCAATTAACACTGATATTTCTTGCTCTGAATGATAAGAGATACCCATGCTGGTATGACAATACTGAAGTTACTCAAGATAAAATTCCTGTTACTTTTCCCCTTTTCATTCTAAAAGGAACCAGGGAATGTCTGGTTGCTTAACACTGTTAATTGTCAACTCCAAGGAACAACTGAGAGAGTTACCTACTGATTGATCAGTGAGGGAAAATGAAATGCTGACAAGATTAGATAATTGTAAATAATATTCTTCAAGCAATGTGAGGGCATGAGCTGAGTTATTATTATAAAAGACATGAATAACAATATAGTTGTATAAGCATCATAATATAAATATTGATAAATAAATCATTGGTGTTGATCAAGAAAATATTTGGTTTACTAATATATCTTTAAAGCAATAGCAGGTATTTCTTGAAACAACAGACTGAGCAAGTGTTGGAGCCAGCCACTTATTCATCCCGGCTGCCCAGAACTGAAATAATCACACAAAAACTGTATTAATTAAAACACTGTTTGATCCATTAGCTCTACCTTCTTATTGGCTAACACTTACATATTAATTTAACCCATTTCTAATAATCTGTGTATTACCACGAGTTCATGGCCTACCAGCAAACTTTCAGCATGTCTAAGAAAGTTATAGTAGTGACTATATATGTGTATATACATATACATATGTGCATATAATAGCAATTAATAAAGACAGAGGTTATAAGCATGAATGAAAACAATGAGCAATATACAGGAGGGATTACAGGGAAGAATGGCAGATGATAAATTATGTAATTATCTCAATTTTTCTTTTTTTTATACTCTTTTATTTTTCATCCAAAAATTTATGCTTCCTCTCCTTCTCCCAGTCCCCTCCCACTCCCCCACTACTCTTCTTCCCTTCCCCTGCTTCCTTAAGAGGGGGCAAGGTACCCTGCCCTGTGGGAAGTCCAAGGCACTCCCCCTTCCATCCCAGCCTAGGAAGGTGTGCATCAAAATAGACTTGGTTCCCAAAAAGCCACTACATGCAGAGGAGATAGGTCCCAGTGCCATTATCGGTGGCTTCTCAGTTTGCCCCCATTGGCAGCCACATTCAGAGAGTTAGGTTCGATCATATGCTTATTCAGTCCTGGGGCAGCTGGATTTGGTGAGCTCCCATTAGATCAGGCACACTGTCTCAGTGGGTGGACCAGCCCCTCACAGTCCTGACTTCCTTGCTCATCTTCTCCCACCTTCTGTTCTTTGACTGGACTTTGGGAGCTCAGTCCCTTGCTCTGATGTGAATGTGGGTCTCTGTCTCTATCTCCATCCATCGGGCAAAATTTCTATGATGATGATCAAAATTAGTGAGATGATTATATGTACTCACTCATTAGTGGACTCTAGCCATAAACTAAGTACATTAAGCTTATAGCTCAGAAGCCTAGAGAAGCCAAATAGCAAGGTGAACCCAAAGAAAAACATATATAGATCATCCTGGAAATTGGAAGCAAACAAGATCGCTGGGCAAAAGTTGAAAGCACGGGACTGGGGATAGGGGTTGAGGTAAGGGAGGGGATGGGAGAAGGGGAGAGGGGGAAGGAGAAGGGAGAAGGTAAGGACTGGGGAGAGCTTGGGGGAGTGGGAGGGTGGAGATGGAGGAAGGGTGGATATTAGAGAAGGGAATAAGATATCTACATTAAGGGAGACATTTCAGGATTGGCAAGAGGCTTGGCTCTAGAGGGGATCCCGGGTGTCCACAGGGATGTCCTCAGCTAGGTACTTGGGCAGCAGAGGGAGAGGGTGCCTGAACTAGCTTTGTCATATAGTCACATTGATGAATATCTTGATCACTTTTTCTTTAAAAATTAATAAAAATAAAAAGAAAATGTGTCTGCTTAATTTTAGCATTTTTCATGTGAAAGAAAGAACAATATGCATCCTGTCAGAAACTTTTGGCATGGAATTATGTTGTTTCCTCTTTTCATTCTTTAGTGGCTTGTTGATAATAGTTATATAAGCCTAAAATCCTGCAGAAACCTAAAGCTTCTTTCAGAGAGTCCACATATTGGAAATACATATTTATATCTCCAAAAAACATAAGGTAATGATGAATTCCTGGTTCACATTCAGGAACTAGAACAAGAACCTTTTCCATAGAAATATGTCTTAGAATTGCTTAATAGGCAAAACTATTCCTTAGGAATCTTGGTACATCAACCTATGTTTTTGTGAAATCTCTCATTCCTGTGGGACATGTTTTCTAGTTTTCATTACTTTAACCACCTCATGATCTCAACTATCTAGTCTACAGTCAGCCACTAAAAGTGTTCTTGCCACTTGTTTATACTTGGCCTTAATCTTTCTACTTGATCTCATTCAACAATATATATCCCTGCTCCTCACTTTCACTTTATGACCTCAGTCTTATAACTCTGTTAAATAAAACTCTTAGAATTATCCTATGGCAATTTATGAAAGTCAGCCCTAAAGCTGCCAGAGATTAAAAAAAAAAAAGGGTGGGCAGGGGCAGATAAATAAAGGACTCCAGTGTAGAGAACTTACTGATAGAAGTATAATCTTGGTGATTAACTAGATCAAGTGGAGTCCTAAGACTTGGAATGAGAAACAGACATGTGTCTGTCTACTGGTTAGGACAAAAGTCGTTTCATCCAAATTAGATAGATTATGATTTAATAATCTCAAGCTAATATGAAAGAATAAGGCCCATTTCTGTTTCAGTCTTTAAGCCCCATATGCCATTTTAGTAGTTTTGCCTATTAAATATATGCTGTAAAAATAAGCTACTGGTCTTCACAGACAATCATGAAGTTAGCAATTCAGGATGGCTGCAGTGATGTCAAAGTGAATCTATTCATTTAGCCTTTCTAGTATATGATAATTGTGTACACTTATCCCATAAAGCTGTTTTCAGGTGACATACAATAGTGTGTTTGTTAACGCCTGTCAAGAATATCATTTCCACAATTTTCTTCTCTCTACCATCATCAGTTTGTTCCTCTCAACTGAATATTCTTTAAGGCATGCAAATAGCCCATTGTTTCTCCCATCCAAAAAGAAAACCTCTCAACTCTAATTCACATTATAGTTAAGTCTCTATTATCTCATCTCATTAGTGCAACTTTCCTTAAATTTCTTTAATTACTTTAATTTCTCTCCTCTTATTCTCACCTGAATGTACTCCAATCAGTCCCTCACCCCCTGAAAATGTACTGGTCAAGGTCACCCTTGATTATTGCACTGTTAAATGCATAGTAATTCTCAGTGTTCATCATACTGAAAATCTCAATAGCACTTCACATACAACTGATCAATCTGTTCTCTTCAGCCTTTCCTCTTCTTGAAGTCTAAGATACCACACATACCAGTTTTACCCCCATCGCTTCTAAATACCTGGAAGTTTATTTCTTTTTCTTGTTTCCTAATTTCTCTTGTTTCCTATTTTACTTTTTAGTTGTATTTTACTGAGTTATTGGCATTTACCCAGATAGTTACACTCTGAACAAAATTTAAAAGGCAAGAAAAACAGCTGCTGTACCCAGCTATGATATTACATAGCATAGCTCTGGAAATTACTCATCTTCTTTAAATGAGACTTTGGAAATAATGATTAGTAAATCTTCATTTTACCTAACCCCTCAGCCCTTAGAAAGGACAATTAAATTTTATTTCTGTGACTTTGATTATTTCAACCCCTCTTGTAAGTTTAATCATTTAACATTTGCTTTCCTGTGACTAGTTTATTTCACTTAGCATAATTTGTTCAAAGTTCAGTTTGCTGGAATTCCTGAAAACTTTAGTTTCTTGTGTTCCTTAACAGATGCTGCTATAGAACTATGTAGATGGAAGTAAAGAAAACAGGATGATTTATTATGAAAGATTGTGCTTGCAAGAGAGAACTGGCCAGGAGTGGAGAAGAGCTTCAAAAGTTTAATGGCCATACTGAACAAAGATGCCAAGTTGAAGGTTTCCTGTGTCACATTTTTGAAGGGTTTGAAAAATATTTGCATAGTCATGACTTTCCTGTGCATACTCTGTCTTTTATATACAGCTCTCAATATTACTTTATTGACCACATGTCTCACAAACATTTTAAATCTCCACTAAAATTTGGTGTGCATCTAGTGATATATGACATATAGGTCTCTTTCTAATTATTTGTTGTGCCTTCTGCACCTGTACCTGTGGTGCCAGTCATTTCTAATAGCCTTATTTGGGAGATTTCTAGCTTTTCTCTATGTCAACCGGCTTTACTCAAGTGTAAAATTTGCTCCCTCTGTGTACTAGACCTCACTCTCTACCTGACTCTACTATCTCAAATCACCAAATGAGTTCTGTGGCCCAGAAATGCTTTAGGGAGATGAAAGATGATGGCCTGTTATATTTTTCAGTAGACAACACATTTGGGGGGTGTCATTAATCTACTTTGTGAAGGAAAAGAAAATGGCAAGAAATAGTGTTGGTAAACAAGGCAATTATTGGGCCAATAAAAAGCTTGACTTCTGTTGTTTGCTTGCTATTTGACTGATTACATAGGTATCATCTAAGATGTTTGGCATAAGATCAGAGCTTTTAGCTTCTAATGAGTTATGGGTGAAAAACATACATTTGCTGTGTTCAATCACACATAATTCAATAAAGTACTTGTATGTCTGAGTCAACAATGCCAAGTATGATCATTTATTCTAGTTGAATTAAATATTGTTGGAGAAAGCTGAAAGAGAGATACCCTGAGAATGACTGATGCCACTCAAGAGAAATCATTTCTGTATTTCACATGACTCTTGGATCACTAGTACTAATATTATCTATAGATAAGAATGCAGAATTACATTCTCACCACTTAGAGTTAAATTGTACATTAAAAATATGTCTAGTTATTTGAAAACATTAAAATTTCATAATCACAAGTCTGTTAAATGGATTTGATCTTAGGTCACAGCTTATATTCTCAAGGTCAATGATTCTAATATGAATGGTGCTTTTATTCTCAATTCAGTTGACAGCATTCTCTAAGATTATGGTGTATACTTAATTCAGAATCAGCCTACAAGATGATGTATTAATTTTTGTTGTTCATCCAGTACAAATACTCCTAGATATTAAGCATCTCCCTTGTCATTCACTATTGTAAGCCCTAGACACATGACAATGATCCAAATAAACCATATTCCTGATTTCATGAGCATTTAACTTACTATATTTTTTCCATGCCAAACTATTTTTACTAGTATTTCTACTCTCAGATCACTGTTTTAATTATTTACAGGCTTTTGCAGCATGCCAAAGATAGTTTGCTGTATCAAGTTTTAAGTAGCAAACTGTTTTAAACTAGAACTCAGCAATTTCTGTGAATATATTATAGTTTGGGAAAGCTAAAATATTTGAGTAATTCTCCTAAAATTATAATCTCATAAGTTAGTTCATAGAATAAATATCAAATAATAATATTGTCTAGTAGAGTACCTTGTTTAGAAGACTTCCAATAAACTGGAGAAGCAAAACAGCAGCTGCTAGACTTAAAGCTTAAACAACATTATGTGCAACTATGAAATTATCAAAATTAATCAGTAAAAGTAGATTTTCCAAGCTTACAAAAGAAACAGCATGAGGTTTCTTTAGGCTTCTTAATTAATCAGAAAGCCATAAGAGCACTATGCTTGTATGAATGAGATACCTTCCTGGGGCAGGCAGACTTACACTGCCACATTTAATCTTTTGAGTTGATCATTCTTCAAGGTAGAAAAGCATTTGACAAGGGGCTGGATTATATGTTTGCTGTGATACTCATCACCACTGCTTAACCTTTGAAACTTACAGGCACAGATGAGTACAAACATAAAGTCATGGCAGTGTACTAGCTGATCCTCTAAGCACTTTGACTTTGAAAAGACCTTTCCATCTAAGTCCAATTTTCCTTTTTTTATTGTTAAAAGAAAAATTTACATTTATTCCCAGGCCCTCCTGCACCCCAATACCCCACCCACCGTCCCCTTGCTTCCTTAAGATGGGGCAGAATACCCTGCCCTGTGGGAAGACCAAGGCCTTCCCCGCTCCATCCCTGTCCAAGAAGGTGTGCATCCATATAGAATAGGTTCCCCAAAAGCCAATACATGCAGAAGAGATAGGTCCCTGTGCCATTATCATTGACTTCTCGGTCAGTCCCCATTGGCAGCCACATTCAGAGAGTCCAATTTGGTCATATGCTCATTCAGTCCTGGTCCATTTGGATTTGATGAGCTTCCAATCCAGGAATTCCTCCATCAACCTAATCAAATCCAATTTTCATTTTGCCCCAGCAACAAATTAGTAACAAATAAAAGGAGTAAGCATCTAAACAATAATACGTCTATGAACGTAAAGAGACTGTGCTTTCATTTCCCAGCCATCCAGACCGAATAATCACACAGAAACTATGTTAATTACAACAATGGTTGGCCAATGGCTCCAGCATATTTCTGGCTAACTCTTATATCTTAAATTAACCCATTTCTATTAATCTGTGTATCACCATAAAGCTGTGGCCTACCAGTAAGGTTCTGGCAACTGTCTTCTTCGGCAGCTACATGGTGTCTCTCTGACTATGTCTACTCTCTTTTGTTCTGAATTACTGCCTGGTTTTACTCTATTAAGCCTTTGGCCTAGGTAGCTATATTCACCAACCAATAAAAGCAACACATATACAGAAGGACATCCCACATCAGCTCCCATTTTGTGTCTAATTAAAAAGGAATATTTTAACTTTAATATAGTAAATTACATATAACAAAACAGGTATCAAGCAAGAATTACAGTTACAATGTTTAGTCTATTTGCATCTGGCAAAATTACAGAAAATATACTATCATCCATTTTATCATTGTTAGCCTATAGTTTCATATCTAATTTATCTTTTATCATAAAGGATAAATATAAGGAAAACTATAACTATCTTTCTTCAACTCCATCAAAGACCCCCAGAAGGATATGCTATTACAGAAGTAAGCAGTAAGTGCATTGTAAGCAACTTCCAAAATGCTAGACTTGACAGAGACATCCTGCAACCTCTACAGCAACCCAAAGTGCTTCTATAATGTTGCAGCATCCATCTCCAGCCTACAGGCCCATAGTATCTGGTGGACTTTCCCATGAAGCAGGAAATTTGAAAGATTGTTTCACCTGTATTGGAAGTTCATCAGTCACTTTCTTCTGTGTCCTGCAGAATGTCTCAAAGACACTTTCATGAAGCAGGAAACCAGAAGGACTGTCTCATCTTTTGGAACGTTTTGCAGTTACTTTTCAGTCGCTCTAGAAGCAGACATATCTTACTATTGACAAAAGCCTAAGTTCTTAAAACCTTTTAAAAGCCATATTCTGTAGGTTTTCACAGTATTGAAGATTATCTAACTAATTGTATCTTCGTATAGCTAGAAAACTAACATGACTACTAGTTTGACTATTATAAATGACTATTAATCTCTAATTTTTATTTTTTTTATTGTTAAAAGAAAAATTTATATTTACTCCCCTTGTTCCTGGCCCTCCCGCTCCCCAACTACACCCCTGCCCTCCCCCTGCTTCCTTAAGATGGGGCAGGATACCCTGCCCTATGGGAAGCCCAAGGACCTCCCCCCTCCATCTCGGTCTAAGAACATGTGCATCCATATAGAATAAGTTCCCAAAAAGCCAATACATGCAGAAGAGATAGATAGGTCCCGGTGCCATTATCATTGGCATCTCAGTCAGTCTCCACTGGCAGTCACATTCATAGGGTCCAGTTAGGTCATATGCTCATTCA
>JAQHUG010000232.1:847666-877353 GCA_028555095.1 Dicrostonyx torquatus | reverse complement strand
GGTGTACTAAGCAGAAAAGCCAATAGGTGGGGGAAGCTCCCTTAATGGCCCAAAGGTTTGGGGGATGGGCGGGTGTCCTTAGTCCCCTCTGGGGCTAGACACCTAGGCAGCTGGGCTGGGACCCACTTACCCTCCAGGTCGAATGGCTAGATCAGAAGCCCTCTCCAAGGGCCTGCCAAGGGCCTGCCGCAGTTAAAAGGGCGGGCTTCTCTGCTCCACAAAGCTCTGTGGCTTTGTACAGGCATCCTTTTCCCTCAAGACCCCAGCCCAGGAACAGGCTGAGTTCCTTTTGGGAACCGAGTACCCTGCCTCTCAGGATATCTTTAAAGTATACATGTTGGTATAGCTCAGCAGTCTGTCCAATAAAATTTTTCTCTGTAGTTAGCTTATTCACCGTCAAAATTTAAAGAAAACATAATAACATGCATATTCTGGTCTCTCTGTGTATTTCCTATCTTTATGTGGCTTTTTTCTATTTTACTCCTTTAATCTATATCTGTCTATACTCCTTTATATTACTTTTACTGTCTCTTTAAAGACTTTGTTTTATGTTTTTAAACTATTTTTTCCTTTTTATAGCTGTCTATGCTCTTTTTCCTTTCTCTCCCAAGCCTACGTTTAGAGGCCTTTTAATGTCTGAATTTGTCCTATTGTGTATATAAAATCCTTTTCTGACCAGAAGCACCTTTTTTTAATGCTAAGTGAGTATGACGAGGACAAACTCCGAGGTCCTGCCTATTGACTTCAACCCATCCAACATGGTGGAGGTACCTTTACCACTTACAAGCCATGCTCACTGCCCCAGCTCCAGGAACACAGCAGGTTTATTTCTCCATTAAGCAATTTATAACATGCTGCTCACACACTGCATTTATGTGCTCCATAGCAGTACCTCTGGAAAGAGTCAGATCCATTCATGCAAACAGCACAAAACAGGAAGCCAGTTTTTAATGAAGCCTTACAGTTTTTGCTACTAACATTGACTCAGGAAATCTTTTCTTTTTTTAAATATTTATTTATTTATTATGTGTACAATATTCTGTCTGTGTGTAGGCTTGCAGGTCAGAAGAGGGCACCAGACCTCATTACAGATGGTTGTGAGCCACCATGTGGTTGCTGGGAATTGAACTCAGGACCTTTGGAAAAGCAGGCAATGCTCTTAACCTCTGAGCCATTTCTCCAGCCCCAGGAAATCTTTTCTTAAAGGAGCTGTGCTCACTTCCAGCATACAGAGCCTATTTGTAAATATGTGCCTACCAAGAAGCTCGGCTGTGTTTGCCTTCCATTTTTGTGGGTCTAGAAGCTCTCTTTTTTTTTTCCAATAAACTTTTTTAGGTTTTATGTGAATCCATGTCCCAGATGGTGGGTGCCATTTTGTAAATGGAGGCTACTCGTTCATTTCCCTGCCACCAAGCCTCTAATAATCACACAAAAACTATGTTAATTACAACACTGTTTGGGCAATGACTTAAGCATATTCCTGGCTAACTCCTATCTTAAATTAACCAATTTCTATTACTCTGTGTATCACCACAAGGCTGTGGCCTACCAGAAATTTTCCAGCATCAGTCTCCTTTAGCAACTATATGAAATCTCTCTGACTATGCCTTCTCTCTCTCTCTCTCTCTCTCTCTCTCTCTCTCTCTCTCTCTCTCTCTGTCTCTGTCTCTCTCTCTCTGTTCTAATTTCCCACCTGGCTTGACTCTGCTAAGCCACTGATCCAAAGAGCTTTATCTATCAACCAATAAAAGCAACACATATACAGAAGGACATCCTACTTCATTTGATGGTCATTATGTGGCAGGAAATGCTTATAAGCAAGTTTTTCTAAAAGTCCTAAGCACAACTCTGGAAGAATTTCCCTCATTCTTAGAACTCTCTTGGAAGTTACCCAAAAGTTAAGTCAACTTCTTTTGCTATGACAGGACAGAGAAGAAGAATCACAAGAGAGAAGTAACAAAAGAACCTAGAGTGGGTCTTGCCTAATGTATCCCTTTAGTTTTTTGGTGGAGAATTTCGAACTATTGCTATTTCACTCTTTCAAACATATGATTTTAGGCAGATTAGAAATGTTTTAGATTGAGGTTGATATCTGTGTTTGATCATTGCATTTCACTGCATAATTTACACAAATAGTCAATCATTAATAATTAATAACTAGTTAATAACTACTAATGCAAGATAGTAGCTTATATTTTACTATTACCGTCTTAGAACAATATACTTTCAGGTACTACTTCTATTCTTTAACATTAATTTTGATTATTTTACTAGTGTCAATGTATATCCATTTACATCTCAGGAAGAATAAGAACACTTTCTTGTAATTTGTGCTCCAAGCCATTTTCTTTATCTTAAAGGAGGACATTAATGAATAGCAAATTAAAGTTGCACACCCATAATTCCTGTTTTGTATATTTCTTTCTTATTGCTCTTGTTGCTCTTCAGTTTTCATGAATAATCTCTCCTTTTATAGGCTCATGTCAACTCCACTGTCATTTTCTTCTCCCACACCTGTGAACCACCTTCTGCAGCTAGTACTTTCCTATCATAACTAAATCCTTTATTATCTCAGTCATTGCCTCCAGTTATGCCCCAAGTACAGCAATTACTCTGATGTGAGTAAATATGCTTATTAGGTCCCCAGCTCTCATCATGATTTCATACATCTTGGAAATTATTTCTCTGAAACAAGTCATTCAGGTACCCACAAATAACCAAAGGATACTGAGAAGAGAATTCAGTTGTTTTTTTTTTTTTTTTTTTTTTGGTTTTTTTTGAGACAGGGTTTCTCTGTGGCTTTGGAGCCTGTTCTGAAAATAGGTCTTGTAGACCAGGCTGGTCTCAAACTCACAGAGATCCGCCTGCCTCTGCCTCCCGAGCGCTGGGATTAAAGGTGTGTGCCACCACCACCCAGCTGAGAAGAGAATTCTTTAAGTAGATGATGACCAACATTGCACTGTGGCTTGGAACATGGGCAGTGAAGACAAGTCAACTTTCTATGCCTAAAGGAACTCTAATGTTTCTTTTCTCTACGCATGATGTTGGGCTTTAATCTGCTGCATCCTGAACAATTGTGCTCTTTGCCTCACTGTCTTAAACATAAAAATGACCCTGCATTAGCCCATTCTATAGCCTGTCCTTAGTCAGGTATCTACCTCCTTTATTCTAGATCCTAATTATGTCATTCTTCTTATTGCATATTTCAGGTTTAAGAATGTGAATGATCCTAGCAATAACTTTTCCTCTGAGGAAAGTCTCTATTTTACATTAGCATCGTAGAAAACTAAAGTGGCTTTTGATGGCATTATTAATTATTTTTCTGTTGCAGTTATAAGGATCATGACCAAATGTGACCTGGGAGAGGAAAGTGTTATTTGACTTAAATGTCTTGCTCATATTTTATCATTGAGGGGTGCGAAAGCAGAAACTAAATGCGGATGATAACCTAGAGACAGGACCTGATGCAGAAGGCATGGAGGAACACTGATTACTTTCTAGTTTTTCATGGCTTTATATTCATGCTTTTATATTGAACACATGACCACCTGTCCAGGAATGGCACTGCCCATAGTAGGCTGGGTCCTTCAATGCCAATCATTAAACAAGAAAATATCCCACATGTTTTTCCAAAGAATAATCTGGTAGGGACATTTTCTCAGTTGACAGTCCTTCTTCTCAGATGATTCTAGTCTTTGTCAAGTTGGCAAAAACTAAGCAGCACAAATAGAAAGCTTCCCTTGTATATAAAAGGCAATGCTCTAAGTTCTTTGATGCTAACATTCAATTTGCCTTTCAATTCATTTAAACATGTTTAAATGTGTTCAATGAATACAACCCTTGATCCTCTTACATTAAAACTACTTTATCTCATCTTAAAAATTTAACCATCAATAATTATTACTCTATTCTCCATTCACTGGATAATATAGAAAACATTTATAATTTCTGCCCATCTGCCTATTGTTTAAATAAGATATTGTTCACTTCATATATGTACGAGTGCAATGGTTTTACCCAATTTGAAAAGAATCTCATTGTTTCAGATGCCAAATAAATTGTTCAAAAGATCCACTTGTCATATCCAGATTAATTTTGATGCATTATATATAAATGGCCAAATTCTGGGTATGTCTTTTCCTTGGATAAATCTAAAGCACTAAGAAAATTGTATGTGTTCTCTATTTTTCTACTTTAATTTCTTTTCTACTAATTTTGTCCTTTTATTTTGTTTTGATTTATTTGTAGTCAATAAGTTATTAGTCACTGTAGGCAGCAATGGTTGAGAATTTGATTTTAGTGTCTGACAATTTGAAAATTTTTCAAACAAATTGATGTCTTGGTGAAATCTAATCTCCATTAAATGCAAAAATACAAAGAATCTGGTTTGTCATCCTTCACTTTTTGTCAATTTTTGAGCTCAAATCAATGAAGATTCTTATGCCCTCTGGTAGAACAGCTCCTTCATTTCCATCAAAGAATTTTGCCCTTTGTTGTGTCAGTTCTTTTCTTCTATTATGTGTGTCCCAGAGATAGAACTCAAGATGTCAGTCTTAGAAATGAGCACCTTAAATTGAAGAGAATCTGACGGACAATTTGAACTACTTATTTAACTCAAAGAGGAGCCTGAGTGTCATAGAGACATTATACTAAGTGATAGAAGCCAGTACTTGCAAAGAGAAGGCAAGATTATGAGTTTCAGGTCAGACTGGTTTACCTCCAAGAACAAAACTGACAACAGCAAAAACACTGAGAGCCAATGAGTCTGCCAACAACTTGAATAATTTTACATCACAATTATAGTGAGACAAATAATTTTCTGAAAACAAAGCAAAAACAAAACCTTTGGATGCTGTTATTAGAAAAGATGGAGTAAATGTTGGGCAAGCATATAATTTTCCCTTTAAATCAAATCATATGTCTCCTATATTTTATCACATTGAAAATCTATCAATGATAGAGACTTACGTATAAAGCAAACTAGATTAGTGCTAGTAGAAAACAGATAAGGATTTATTTAAAATGGTTGGGATTAGTGACAAATAAACAATTTGAAAGATATTAAGAGTTGCTTTTAAAGTCTTCATGAAAATCAAATTTGTTTTGAAATACACTATTTTTGATACGCAGTAATTGATTTTCATTTCAAACAGTTTTATAAATGCAAAATTATTTTTCTCTTAGACACTATTTCAAGGTGTTTTAAAATTGTGACTGTGCTTGCTTGAGTCATCACAGAGGGGTCTAACAATTAAGTCTCCTGAAGAATATATGAATTAACAGGGAGATATAGTATTTTTCATCCACAGGATACTCTTTGTAACGTTAAAAATCAGGGCAATATATCATTCTACTTTTAGCTGATTTCATTTAATTCTCAATGAAGTAGTTGTTAGAGAATATTTTTTAAGTCAAAGCAATCTTTTGTACTAAAGAGAGCTACAATATTCTCTACCACAAATAAACACAATCAAAAATAATTTTGCACACAATTCCATAAGATTCATGTATCCCTGAAACATATCTATGGAATTCTATCTAGAACCATTTTACACATACACATATAGTGCAAAATATATAGTTCAGATTAATAATTATAATAAAGAGCCACAGAGAAAAGGTGAGGATGCATACTTCTCACTTTTTGACTTAACTCCCAGCTGAGCTGCACATCCATTCCTGCATTATAAGACAGCACATTTCTCTCCCCTAGAGCTAAAATGGGAATCCCAGACTTTAGCAGTACTCTTACAGCACTCTTCCCCTATATTTTGTGTGTTAAATCAGAAAGTCAGTTATAAATTTCTGGAACTTATGTAACAATTGAAATTGCACTGTAAATGGTGCTCTTTACATTTTACTTGAGAATTGATGCATGAATTTGAAATATTTTGGTACCTATGATGCAAGTTATTTTTTATTCATCTTTTGACAAAGGCATAGTATTTATATCTATTGCTAGATTTATAACTAGGTCTTTAGTATTAGGATTCCAGTTGTTTGATAAGTATTTTCTGAGCATTTAGTTTGTGATAGCAATTTTACTAGGTTCTGAAATGATATTGATGAATAAAATACAAAAAAAATTCTGTCCTTAAAAATATGCATAGCTAATTTAGTGACTTTTATTGGGGAGTAGATAAGAAATTTTAAGTGAACAGAGAAATAAGAATTTGTCATTTTTGTAATCACAGAAAAATGAAGTTTATGAGATAATAAATTTGATAATTAGCCTGATTTATGTTCCACATATTATCCTATATATTTGATGCTATTTTAAATGTTTGGTTTCATGGATTGAAATTTATTCTACATATTCCTTCTAAAGTATATCCTATATATAAGCACTATTGGAAGGAATTACAACAAATGCTACACAATGTGATTTTAAATATTCAAAGAAGTGTTGCATAAAAAAATTAAGAAGTGAGAAACAAAAAAATCTAATTTTTAACAATACATTTTGTTTGCCAGGTATCTCATGAACACGGTAAACTTCAGCTCTAAGGAGTCTAATATATTCCTCTGGTCTCTTCAGGCAATTGCACAAGCACATGTGTATGTATACTTAAGTGCATGCACGCACACACACAAATATCATATCTTACTTTGCCAAAACATTAATGTTCAACATGTAATTCATATAAACATTTATTGCTGGTATGTTTTATAAGTTTTCAATTAATTCATCAAAATCTAGCTACATATCATGTGTCTAACAGTAACAAATGGCTAATAACAATATTATAGTGTAGATTAGGCCACAGTATTTAACTTGAACTCCTTGATACATCATTGAATACTTCACTCTCTCAAACTTTCTTTTATAAAGATATTTGGAACTTTCTTATATTTGGCCTTTTGAAAGAATTTAATTTAATTGAGACAATTATTCACATTCTTGGAATATAGGGTAATATTTTATAATATTGTATAATGATTAAATTAGATTGATTAGACATTAGTAATGACTTAATTTTGTGATATTAAAATTATATCTTTTAGCTATTTTGAAACAGATATATTTTATTCATGTTAGTTACCTTAGATAATAATAGATACTAAAACTTGTTTCAGCAGTGCTCTTGTAACAGTCTACCCATTAGTTATGGTCTTCCATTCTTTCCTAATGCCTTCTAAGTCCTAGATTATTTACTTCTATGAGGATATTTTCAGATTTCGTATATGAGTTTGTAAGGTTTGTGTTATTGTGCCTGGCTTATTCCAGTAAATGCAATATTCTATGTTTCTGATCATGTTGTTCTAAATGTCAGAAATTAATTGTTTTAATATCTGAATAGCATTCTATTGTTATTAATGCATAAAATGAAGATAAAACTATATCAAATAACTATAGTGCTTTAAACTATGAAGTTTCTAGAAAAACTGAGATTGGAGATGTATAATAAAGTCCTACTACCAGGAAGGTAACCAAAAGATATGAAGTCAATATAGGGAAGAGATCTGCCCTTCTGTGTTTATTGCAGCTCGATTTTCAGAAGCCATGACATAGAATCAACCTTAGAAATTTGTATTTCAAACTAAATATTTGTTTTGTTGTCCCCCAAATGCTTAAGAATGTTTTAAGTCTTACGAAAAGAATTCTATGTTGAACTACCTGCCTACAAGGTAACCAACAATAACAGGGTATGCTTTATGTAATAGACACATAAAGTGAAATAAAGTGAATGACACTTTGGGTTTGGGAGAACAGATAGAAGAAAAGAAAAGAAAATATGACCAGGAAGTTGCTCAATCAGATTAATTTTATTAAAGACAAATGAAGGAACATTAACAATATGTACTTGATGTGTTACAAAGTGTAACACTTTAATAATATAATAATAGCATGTATTCGTTTTTGTTTATCTGATACATCCAATGAATTAATTTCTATCATTGATTTGGCAGAAGTTTAAAGAATTGACAAACTGGAAGATCTATCATGGATTCTTGGGAATCCAAGAATAGGTATCCACTCTGGACAGATGCATGCTAAACCCTTAGAGGAGACAGTGTTACAGAATGCTACTAACGTTCACAAAGCCCAATGTTTATGTGGAAAATCACCTGAAAGGGCAATGATCAATTGTATTAATTCCAATTTTACCTCAGCTATCTGATATAAAGGGTTCTTCTCTGACAGTACTCTTATAGGTGTCTCCTATTGCAAAATTTTCTTTAATCATACTCATTAATGAGATGACTTTTCTAATCATCTATATATAGGGAATCATGCTATAATCTCCTACATCAAAAGTGATTAGGACAGGCGTTCTACTCACTGAATTTTCAGGTTTAATAATTCCAATGATGTGGGAGACATACATATAGGGCACACACATGCATATACCAATGTGCTGGTTGCTATTCTGATATTGTGCAAAACATGATGACTAATAAGAACTTAAGGAAGAAGGAGTTTATTTTGGCTTATGGTTCCTGAGGGATAAGAGTCCATCACAGCAGAGAGGCAGAACAAGTATGGAAGTAGGAACAAGGAGTTGAGAGATCATATCACAAACTGTGGTGGTTTGACTAGGTATGCCCCCCCATAGACTCGTGTGTTTGAATGCCTGGCCTATAGGGAGTAGCAATATTAGGAGGTGTGCCTATGTTGGAGTAGGTTTGGCCTTTATGGAAGAAGTGTGTCAATGTGGGGGCAGGCTTTGAGGTCTCATATATGCTCAAACTACATCCAGTGTGGGACACAGTTCACTTCCAGCTCCCTGTAGATCAAGATGTAGGACTTTCAAGCTACCTCTGAACTAATAGTTCTAGCTTATGGTCTCTTGAAAAGTCTTTTTCAAAAATGCCTGAGATGATGGCTTTGCCACTAAAGTGCTTGACATGCACAACTAAGGGCCTGAATTCACATCAAAGAACCCACTGTAATCCTAGCTCTAGGAATACAGAGATTGGAGGACCTCTGGAGCTTCATAGCCACCGAGTAGTGAGCTCCAATTTACAAAAGAGACCTTGTCTAAATATGAGAAACCGATATCAATTTCATTGTGTGTACATACACACTTAAACACATAAACACACCACAGCCTGTCTCACACCCAAAAAACAAAGAATAAATAAGATAGCCTATTCAAAATACCTTTGTTGATTTCTTTGCATGCTGAGAATTATGTAAACTAGACACAAAGTCATATGGCAGCAGAGAGGAAGTAAGTTCTTTTTAAAAAACGTAACCTGCTGGATCAATATATTTCTGGGGGTGACAATTTGAGTGAGGAATAATAGCATCCATTAGCAAGCAGCTCACACTTTGCTCAGATAACAAGAAATTTACCTAGGAAGATAGTGTAACTACCTTTGAAAGATAGGCACCGAACACTGATGTACCATACCTGTTATTACATTTATCCTGGTGCCTCCAGCATTATTTTTTTCTAAAACTCAAGATCAGGTATCTGCAGTAAATTATTTTTGCTTCAGTCTTACGAAATTCAGACAGAGATTCTCCATAGCAATGCATGAGTAAGTTTGTTTCTTTGGAATACTAGAGTGTTTTGAATTGGTTGTTGTTTTTAGTTGTCTCTATGCATCCCATAGCATACTGCATAAACTGAGGATAAATTTGAACCTCTGACCTTCCTTCCCCTACCTCCTGGGTTCTCAGATGATAAGTATGCATCAGCACATTGGTGATATAATTCTAGAGATTGAACCCATGAATTCCTGAATGTTAGTTGCTAAAATATTCATTCCATAAAGAATATCGGTATAGTCCACTTCATCCCCTGTATTAAGATGGATGGAAGAGAAACATTCATTCACTTATCACTGAGCATAACATAATAATTTTACCTGAAGAACTTTTCATTTCTTGTCAATTTTACTTCTCCTATCATTCTGGTTTCAATCAGACCCACCTGCATCTAGGTCAGCAGCATATAAAACATAGATTATGTAAATTTATAAACCAAAACACAATCTTTCTACCCTGATCAGAGGTAGAGATTCCATTATCCATCTCATATTTTAGACATCTACTGATTTTCCTCGAGTTTTGAAAAAAATACTGCATTCTAAAATGCAGTTAATAAAATACTGGAAATTTTATCAAAGTATAACAAAGACAAATGAATTTCTGACTAGCCCTGAAATTGTTCTCATAATATTCATATTAGAGACAAATGTGCCAATGAGCTTTTTAGCACCTTATCCTACCCCAAATATAAAGCAATTGATTTCCTTACATCTATGTTGATGTGTGCCATATGTGGGTGACCACAGAGGCAAGAAGATGGAATCAGACCCTCTTAAACTGGAGTTGCAGGATATTGTGAACAACCTAATGTGGGTGCTGGTAATAACTGCTGAGCCATCTCTTCAGTTCCTTTCTGTAGATGAAAGTTTCTGTCCTACACAGTCCTGTGGCCACTTAGTCCCAAAGAAACACACAGAGGTTTATATTAATTATAAACTGTTTGGCTTATTAGCTCAAACTTATTATTAACTAGCTCTTACAACTTAAATTAACACATAATTCTTATCTATGTTTAGCCCCATAGTTTGGTGCCTTTTCTCAGTGAGGCATTCTCATCTTGCTTCCTCTGCATCTGTCTGGTGACTGCGTCTCTGAATTTTCTCTTCCCAGAATTCTCTTAGTCTGGTTGCCCTGCCTATATTTCCTCCCTGGCTACTGGCCAATCAGTTTTATCAAACCAATACAAGGGATAAATCTTACAGTATACAAGAGCATTTTTCCACAAATCATTACATCATACAAAAGCATTATCCCATAGCTCCTTTCATTTCCTTACATACTGCATAAATATTCTATAATGTATGCAAACTCTAAGTATTTTATATTGGGTAAAATAGCAATTTTCTCATAGTCATACTTGAACTATGTAATGTGATTCTATCCTTGAAGAAGTATATTCATTAGCTTTGTATTAAGTATTACATAGTATTCCTAGAACTATTGTAACAAATTTCAACAAACTTGCTGACTAAGAAGAGAATATATTTAATACCTTTCATTTCAAGAGGCTAGTAACACTAAGCAAGACTTACTGAATTAATATCTACTACTGATCGGACTGTTTTTCTTCTGGAATAATCATTACTAAGACCATCTATCTCTACCAGGATACGCACCTAGATTCATTTGTCATATTACCTTCAATCTCTATAGATTTTACAGTGTATAAAATGTTTACTAGCTATTCTCTTATAAGAAAAATACAGTTAAATTTAGTCCTTACCTGTATAATCCATGTAAATTTAACTTTCTCAGAATCTTTAACTTAATCATATTTAAAACAACATTTTTAAATATATAATTTGATACAAGGTCCAGAGATCAGAACCTGGGCATTTTAGGAGAACACTATTTCATCTACTACATCATGAAAATCTGTGCTATCCATTTTCTCCTGTACTTTGGACTTTTTGGTGTATCAGGTTGTTTCAGTCATTTTCTTGGTTAGCCACCAAACTTATAATTCATCATAGATGGATTTGATACAGAGAGTAATAGTAATTCTTTTAATTTTTATAAATATTTAATATATTCAATATTCACCCAAAGAATTTTTCAACAATTTCTCTAAAATCAAATGAACATATATGAAATGGCATCTGTCATCTCTCCAAGTGATCATTTTTTAAAAAGTCATCTTTCTTTTAAAAGAGTGATGCTTAGATATGGCACTAGGATTTGTCTGCCCTGATAAGTAATATGCAACTAGAGCTTTGTAAGTAATCCTGATTTTTTCCAAAGACTGTCTTGGCTTCCTGGAAGCATAGACTAAATTTAGTGTTTAATTACAGTAACTATTCTTGGCTTTTATTTCTTACATAATTACATGTTCTTCAAACCAACCCCAATAACCATTTCTCTTTATTATGATGCTATTGAAAATTTATCTCCATTTTTACAATCCTATTGTATGGATTCTTTATTATAATCTATCCCCATACTCTTTAGAAATAGACATGAAATAAAGCAAACAGAAAAAGTTGTAATATATATATATATATATATATATATATATATATATATATATATATATATATATAATCTAGGACCAATTATGGCCCATCTGCATTTTTGAGGACCAAAGGTAAAATTCTGACTCTGAATATATCTTGTTACTACAAAAGAGTTTTAAAAATATGTTTCTCCTTATTATAAAGCTTATTACAATAGCTAGATTATCTTATAAGGGAAAGATATGATAATTAATGCTGCTATAGCATGAATCCTTTTGGACTTTTGCATGTCAACATTTTTTTAAAAGATGTGAATATTGTAAACTGTTTAAGATAGCTAATTTTGTCTGGTTTTGTGGCATTCTTTGCTGTATTTGTTTTAAAATTTTCTTATTGAGATTGGATGTTGCTCAGATGGTAGTGTTTGACTAATCTACATATCCGCAACAAGAGATAAACTGGATGTGGTGGCATAAATAAACCCACAATTGTCATCCCAGCCATTGGGATGTGGAAGTTGGAGAACCAGGATTTCATCCTGGGGTGAGTTGGAGGCCAGTTTGTGATACATTAGACTCTGTCTAAAAACATTTAGAATAAAATAAAATTAAGAATTTGTGACAATATGCACAAAATTTAAAATAAGTTCCTTAGGGGAGAAAGGTCAGTAGGTAAGAAAGATGGCTTGAAGAATTTTGAATTTATCAACATTACATTACAAGATGTTGAAATTTTTAAAGCCCAATGAATGGTGCAAATATACATGTTCATAATGGGTGACTTTTAAAATACGGTCATATGATACTGAAACTGTAAGCTTGAAAATCAGTTTAAATAATTCTGTCCAAATATTTAAAAAGCAGGGTATGTTTGACCAAAATAGGAAACATCTGTGTAAGTCATAGTACACTTACTGTTGTATGTTTTGTTAAAAATATACACATATACATATTAATGTGATATAAAGCATTTTCCTTAGTCTATTTTTGTTAAATATTTAAGGGATCTCTTTATATTAGTCTATACTCTTATATAGGTCACAAATTTTAGGGTTACTTATTTAAAATGTTAGAGATCATGATGGATTACATTGATTGATTTTCATATGTTATACCAGCCCTGCATCTCTGGGATGAAGCCAACTTGATCATGGTGGATGATTGTTTATTGAGGTGTTCGTGGATTCAGTTTGCCAGTATTTTTTCGTGGATTCAGTTTGCCAGTATTTTATTGAGTATTTTTGCACCCATGTTCATGAGTGAGATTGATATGTAATTCTCTTTCTTGGTTGTTTTTTTAATTATATTGATAATAAATCAGTATTTGTCTTTATTGTATTCTATTCTAAAATAATGGATGTTTTATTTTATGTTTCACAATTGCATTTAATTCACTTATTGGCTTG
The DNA here is from genome assembly GCA_028555095.1 of Dicrostonyx torquatus. Classification (NCBI taxonomy): domain Eukaryota; kingdom Metazoa; phylum Chordata; class Mammalia; order Rodentia; family Cricetidae; genus Dicrostonyx; species Dicrostonyx torquatus. Next base: position 863,993 of record JAQHUG010000232.1, on the reverse strand, counting down.
TATATATCTAAAATTTCATAAATGTATATATAATTTTGGATATAGACATAGATGTGAAAACGTTTTGAGAGTATAATCAGAACCAAGTTTATTACTGTTTTGCTACCAAATAGTACCAGCATCACTTTTGACATGTTATCTTTTATTGACTTTTTGCAATTTCATTTCCACTATATATCACATTTCATATTTATGAGGTTCTATAGGTACATTTTATATTTCTGTTTTATTATCTGTTTCCTTCTAATATGCTTTCCATTTTGAAGAAAAAACCCTACAAGCAGGTCCTTTCTTTGTCAAAATTGCTATGCTCCTTGTTTGTTAAATTTTAGCATAATCTCCTTTTTTTAGTTTCACAAGAAAATCTAATGTATTCTAGATATACTTCATACAGATTGTGGAATTTTAAAAGTAGGAGAAATGACTTTAAATATAATATTTCCATCTATCTTTATGTTTTGTTTCTCCTTTTATATCACTATTAGTGAAGTTCACTAAAATTTCAGGTTTTCTCACAAATTCTTACATATTGTTACATTTGTTGTTATGTCCATCATGATTTTCCTCTTCTATTAACTGTCCTATGAGCCTAAGTGTTTAGTTTATTTGTCATGAATCCTGACTGAATCAAGGTATAAATGCTTCCTTGGTTTTAATTTGACATTTGCTAACCACTGAATTTTCAATCTAATCATCCCCACTAGAGTTCATTTGATTTAGAAAATATTAAAGTAACCCATCTCTTTTGGGTATGGTACATATACCTGTAACAATATCATTCTGGAGGTTGAGGTAGGAGAATCAAACCTTATTTGAGGCCTCATGAACTTGAACTATATGATAATTTTCTGTCTACCTGGGCAGGATAGTGAGACATTGTCTGAAAAATTACTCAAACACAAGTAATCCTTCTCTTCTTAACTCTTCAGTTAATATTTTTAAATAAATGTAAAGTTTTGTAAAGTTTTTAGAAATCTGCAATAATTTTCAAAGTATAAAGCACTCACTAAATAATAAAATGATATCAGAGCTCAGATAAAGTTATAAAACATTGCAATTATAGATAAATAAATTTATCTTTACCCAATAGGAAAATAATCCTTCAGTAAGGGACATTTGTGGCACAGAAAATTGATTTTTAAAAACACAAATTAAAATATCCAGGGAGAAATTGAACATTTTTTAATTCCTGATGAACAAAAAATATCCTTGAAATTTTTAGCATTAGTGTATATACCAGTTTCTCTAGCCTGTGTTAAATACTTTAATATCATTTTTGTTACAGTCCGGTCATTGATACGAGTTGACAAGTTTCTGATATTGTTTCTGCTGGTACTTAATTTAATGTAGTGTGGGTTGATATAGTTAAGCTCATAAGAACTCTAAACTTATGATGTTATATATCACAGATCTAATTTTTCTTGTGTTTCTTATTCATGGAAACTACACTGGAGATAAAAAACCTCTGTAATTTGGATGTTATTCTTCTGACAGCTCATTTTGTTTCTTTGAATTTAGATGAGTTTTTTAGTTCCTCATTCCAAGTTATTAGGAAATTTACCAGGGAATTAAATCAAACATACATTTTATATAGTTTTTACATACAGGAGTTTGTACTACTCAAATATCTATAGATATATGACATAATCTTTTCTTTAACCAGAATATAATTTTCACTGATAATACTGAAAGATGACACATTTGGACCACATACTAGTTTTAAGTAAAATAAAAGATTTGCTTTCATAACCATTTCTTCTAAGCCATATCACATAGCAAGCAACTTTCACTATAACCTGTTGATATGTATATAATGCAGGATCACTTGTATTCTTGAGATATATTCTATCGAGATTTTTGCCAAAAGTGCTACATATAATCACTGAAATTAGCTTAAGTAACATTTTATCTCCTTTTCCATAAAATAACATATATTGTATTGACATGCACTGACATTTCTTCTACATACTTCGTACAATAGAAGTTTTGAGATTTTTTTAAATAATTAGTTCACTGTACCACACATTTGGGATTGGTTTATGATACAACATAGATAGGAATCATGAATATATTTTGTTTTAGTTCTATCAATAGCTCTTGGAATGAGTACATAAACTTTTATAGGTGATTTTAAATCTAAATTTGGAGAATCTTTGATCTTAGGGATGGACAAGTTGTATATTGTTGTCGTTCATCCTGCCTCAAATACCATATAACAGAAATTGAATAAGTCAATTTATGCTTTCAGAGCTATAACATGATTTCATTCACATTTTTCTCCTCCTTCTCCTTCTTGTCCTCCTCCTCCTCTCCTCTTCCTTTACCTCTTCCTCCTCCTTCTTCTTATTAGTGTGTATGTGTGTGTACAAACATGCTTGTGCCAAGTTGTGTGTGTAAGTTAGAGGACAATTTTCAGGAGAAATAAAAATGTATCTGAAATTAAAAAGAAGAGTGGGAATCATAATGCTGCTACCAATGTTTCTGCAGAAAAGAAGGGCTAGAACCGTTAAGGATAGTAGAATAATTATGGAGAAGTTTTCTGCTCTGCCCTAGAGCTATAATTAAAGTACCTGGAGGGAAAGACCACACCCTGCTAAGGGTGAAAGAGGAACTATGGGGTTTCTCTGCCCCTAGAAAGCAACAACAACTAAAAGCTTTTGTGAATGTAAATCAACAGGGACAGGACCCATTCCAAGATGGCAGTGGAATTCAATTTGATGGTGCTGTCTGTCCACTTCGTATTGACTTTAAACCTGAAAGATGCAAGAATAAGCATTATTATCAATTCTTTTTCTGCAGTTTCAGAGAACCACTGGTGCCAGAGAGTGTGTGGCAAAGGAATTCCTGCAATTAGGCTCTTTGAGTGCAGTTGATAAAGGGAAACCTAGTTTGCCATGTCATTGAATGTTAGATGTATGGAACTTGGCTTTAGATTTTACAGATGGTTATAATTAAGAGATTGATATGAATCTCAAATGAGACTTTGGAGTCTGGTCTTTTAAACGGTATTGAGAAATAGAAAGACTGTGAAGATTTTTAAAGTTGTACATACAGTATGCATTTTGTGTTGTGGTATAACCTTGAGGCTATGGTGGCCAGGGAGAGGAATGTGATGGTTTAAATGAAAATTGTGCCCTTAGGCTTACACATTTCACAATTTGATTTCCACTTGATGGTACTCTTTGGGACATTTCCACCCTGCGGGAGAAAGTATGTCACAGGCTTTAAGAATATATGACCTCATTCCAATCCCAGTTTGCCCCTCCTCCTTATATTTGAAATTAAGGATGTGATCATTCAGCTTCCTGATCCTGCCAACATGCCCACTGCCTGCTGCCATGCCTCTCCCCAATAATAGACTATTACTCTGCTGGAACCATAAGCTAGGAGAAATTGCATCCATAGTTGCTTTGCATTACAGCATTTTATCACAGCAACAGAAAAACAGTTACAACAACTTCTGTCATCAAAGCATCTATTGGCTTATTCCAATATCCAGAATCAAATATTTAAAAAAGTCTCCTGTTATGTCCTATTGTCAGAGGCTGCTCTTTCATTTCACAGACAACCAGATCCAAATAATCACACAGAAATTGTATTATTACAACACTGCTTGGCCTATTAGCAGCTCATGCTTCTTATTGGCTAGCTCTTATTCCTTAAATTAACCCATTTCTATTAATTTGTGTGTCGCCACGTGATTGTGACCTACCAGTAAGATCCCATTCAGCATCAGGCATCTGTCTCCTGCAGAGGCTACCTGGCATCTCATTGGTTCTGCATGCTCTCTGTCTTCTATCTGCTTGGTATTTCTGCATTTCCCTATTCTGTGCTGCAATAGGTTCAAAGCATTTTCTTTATTAACCAATGGTATTCACAGCATACAGAGGTTATTCCAAAATCAATATCCTATAATACAATATAGGTATTTTAAGAAAATATAAGTCCACTTGATTAATAAATTGTGTAAATTTGATTTTGATAATTTGAATGAAAAATGCTTGGTGATTTTACTATAATTACTATACTTAACTTTAAATATACTGAGCTAAACTACCTTCTTCTCATCACAATATTGGGTATAATTAAAGATATTTAGACAGAAATATTACAGGCAATTTTCAAGAATATAATGAACTCTTTAACAAGTATCTCCGTATCATTAACATTATATTTAATGTTTACAAAAGAAAAGTGGCGTTACATTTAAATTATATCATTGTATATTTCGGAATGTCGTATTTGCCACTTGGAACAGCAACTTTGCTTGGAGTATTCTGTTAAAACTCTTTTGTGGAAAGTGTCACTTACATAAGTGATAACATTCTCTTTCAAAGTCAAATAGAAAAAATTCTAAATGCAATACCAGTGAAAATTAATCTGCGATAGAATGCTTGCAGTATGACTTGATTATCAGTGGAAGAGTAAGAGAGTTCTCTTTACAATTATAACATCTGAAATGAAACAACAAAGTGCAAGATTTTTATGGTCATGCCACTCCTAACTTGTGAACTGTCCCTATTATAATCCCTTTGAAGGATGGCAACCTGCATTAACTGACATATCCGAAAAAACTTTGTCAAGATTATCCCCACTCACCCATAATTTTTCTTGGCTTACTCCCATCTAATATATATTACATATTTAGCATTTACATGAAAGGAATAATCAGAAAGCCCTTTCATAGCCCAGATCATTATATAATAAGAAAAAATTGTTTTAAAATACAGAGAAGAAAGAATTGAGTCAAACAGTTGCTTCCAAAGTGTTAAATTTCTGTTTCAATTGCATCCATTATTTTTCCTCACTGAAACTGAGAGATTATTCATACTAAGATACAACACGTTACCTCTAACAGAGTCTTCAACACTTGATATTTTATTAGTCCATAATAAGAGATTATTTAAAAGGTGTCAATGCTAGTGGCAGATTCAATTCACCAGGTTTATTCTTTGCAGTCTCTGCAACAATGCCCATTCCTGGAGAAAGTGATTTTTCCTTCCCCTCCTCCTTCCAAGTGCTTACCATAAAGGAAGCACATTTTTCAAAGGTGACCCGTCAGATAGGATGACAGCAGTAGGCTTCTGACACATGCATAGTTAGTCCAAGGCCATCACAGAGCTTCTGAAATGGAAGTGGAAAATGTTCTCCCATTACAGTCATGGTTCTTTAATGGGAATCATGCAAACTTGCAAGCTGCTGGCATGATTTATTTTCTGATATGTGATTTTAAAAATAGAAAAAAATCTGCAGAGGGACAGAAAGAAGAATGAAATGGATGTACAGAAGAAGAGAGATGAAATTGAGATATAAATAGCACTTATGGTTTCTCATAGTATTTGAATCAATCATGCTATTTCACCCTCTCACTCTGCTGTTCCCTTGACCCTGACCTTGAGTTATATGTGATGACTACATGTATACTTAGAATATTCTCAATTGCTCACCTTTTTCAAATGGGTTTCTATAAAATAGAGCTAAAAGGTTACAACTTTCTTTCATAGTGTACACATTCTAAAACTAGTAGAATGTAATTCTAACATGTTTTATAACTACTCTTTTACAAAGTATGATGCTAAATTATTAAATAGGATTGATTTCCCAGAAAATAGCTAAAATAGTTTATATATGTAAATTGAGTTGCATTTGAATAATTTTGTGTGACTACTATGATCCAGACAATAGTATTAAATAGATAGTAATGGATGCATAAAGATGAATGTTTAGTCTATTATGGATATATATATATATATATATATATATATATATACCAAAATTTTCTGAAATTCGAAAATAATTTTAAATTTTGAAAAAATTCTCGAAATAAAATGTAGTGGCAGGGAGACAGTTCCAAAAAATAACTTTTGAGCATACGTTATGGCTCATTCAAACAAGACAGTTCAATATTGGTTATAGGAAGACTATTGTTGAATTGTTGTCTAATTCATTTACTTATTTCTATTTGCTTGATAGGCATATTTAGCTCTCAGGTGGAAGGAACACTTGAGTTTGTAGTTCAGACAAACATTTCAAATCAGTTAAGACTCTTTTTAGTAAACTTTATTTCAGAAAAATATGAACTATGTGCAATACTATTTGAATATTAATTTATTCATCAAACTTTCCTTTTATAATCAATGTGAAAAGTAATTTAATCCCAGGAACATGTGTGTATTCATAATGGTCTGCCCAACAAATTACTAAAGTCCTATTTATCACGGTGGGAATGTGGATGTGTCCTTGTATGTTTACCCAAACTTGTCATTCTATTTTCCCCACATGGTGATCTAAAGACATGAATATGTTATCAGCTGCTGGTAGTAACTGTTCTGATGACAATTGGTTTAGGTACCAATCCTATGTGTATAGCAAAATATCATAGGAATCATTTCATTGACATTTTGTCAGTCGTGTTTGTTCTGCCTTAGGTCTCTGAGTCATCCAGCTTCTGGATCCTGACCATCTAGGTAGTGTTGGGCATGGCTCCTTGTGATATGGCCCTCAGGTTATAGACACCTTTGGTTGGCCACTCCCACAAGTACAGAACCATCATTGCCCCATCACATCTTGCAGCCAGGGCTTGCTGTGGGTAATAAATTTTGTGTCTGTGTTGTTTTACTATCCCACCACTGGAAACCTAGCCTGATTAAAGAAAATGTTTGGCTCAGGCTCCACACAGCCAAACAATAGGTAGAGCTCCAGAAATTCCACAGAAGAGGAGGGTGAAGGATTGTAGGAGCCCAAAGAATGAAGAACATTGTCCATAGTCAACTGAGAAGGGCTCATAGAGACTCACAGAGCCTGAAGTGACCATCTGGATGTCTGTAGTGGTCTGCACTAGGTTCTCTGTATACATGCTTTGATTCTTTAAGTTGGGGGCTGGGACTGGAAGGAGGAGAGGGAGGCTGTAGTTGGGATGTGTTATATGAGGGAAAAGCAAATGAATAAATATTAACAAAGTAAATAAACACATTTTTAAAAAGACATGAATTTTCCCTTTTAAATTCAAGATTAAGACAGGAAAACACTGCACTTGATGATGTTCACTTAGAGGAAAAGTGCAAGGTAGTCTTTTGTAACATTTCAGGCATTTTAAAAAAACTTTTGTCGAGAACTGAGAAGGAAAAATTACACTTTTGGAAAATTTCATGGTTTCTGAGTGATGCTTGAACTATTTAAACGGATACAAGAGAAGTTGTGCATTTAGTTTCCATGGTACTGCTTCATGCTTTGTCTTTATACGGAACAAGATGGTACTTTAACAACAGTGTGACTCATCTCCTGAGTAACACTGATAAGACTTCCTTTCTTAACTGAGTCAGAATGCTTCTACTGGTAAGGATGTTTTGTTGGGTTTGATGCTGATAAAGACGGAATTTATTGAGAAACTAGGTTTTAACTCCTGCTACAAACAGAAAACACTTTCTTTGAACTAATTCACAAAATAGTATTTGATCACAAAATTGAGTTGTCACAAAATAACAGTGTTTTCATAACTTGTGTTTTGGAGGGAGGTGTTATACCCATGTGTTGATGAATGCATGACATTGATGTTCCTGATGTTCTGATAAGAACTATCAATTTTATGATTCATAGTATACTCCTGACAGGAAAGCTTCAAAGCTTCATTTTCCTCACTATAGAATCAGTGGAATGAGTTCTAGAAGACACAAAAATGAGTTTAAGAATTTCGTAGTCATCATACACCTAGAAGAAAGAGTCAAATTTAAGAACTATTTGTATTCTTATGGATGTGACACCCAGGCAATACTAAGGAAGTCTTCTAAGCTCTCTTTGTACTCTGTTTATACCTCCATTATGACATTTCCACTTTGTTTTATAATTTATTTTTTTCTGTATTCTTGGGTTTTTAAGTTTGAAAGTATGGTATTATCACTGTTGATATTATTTACTCACAAGAAGAATAGGCTCAATACAAGTTTGTTGAGTAAAAGTACTGGTCATTAACCTTTAAGGTTATTTAAAACACACAAAGAAAAGGAAATAAATCTGGGATTTATTTAATGGTCATATGTACAATTGCTTTCTTTGTTTTCAAAGACATAATATTTTTATTAATTCTTTAAGACTTGCATCCAATGTATTTTGATTATATTTACATCCCTACACTTCCCCTTAACTTCCCCAAGATCAAAACAATACCTTCCTAGGCACTCTGAAATTTGGGTCCTCTTTTTGCTTTTTATAATAACCCACCAAGTCCAATTATGCCGCTAAAATATTCATCAGTTTGGAGCCATCCAGGGAGCATAGGTGGTCAAGTCACCATGAGCCTCAGCATCAATGATTGCTGTTATTAAATCTGTTACTCTCTTCCCTGAAAGTCTTCAACTGTCAATAGTTCCTGAGTTAGAGCTTGTGGCTTGCAAGCCCCCATTCCCAAAATAGAATGATGACTAGCTTGATGTGTAGATCATGTGAAATCAAACACAGCTGCTGGATTTATGGGTGCAGTGGTTCTCTCATGTCCAGAAGGTACTGTTTCCTTTGGTTGTCCCAGACTTCTGACCCTTGCAACACTTTTCCTCCTTTGTTCTTTGATTGTTTCTGAGGTTTTAAGGGAGGTAATATAAATGTTTCATTTGTGGTTGAGGATTTCACTGACATTTATTCTTTCAAATTTGATCAGTTGTGAGTTTTGATCTTAATCACTCCCCCTACCCCCCCCAAAAAAAATCTACTATCCGAAGAAACTTTTCTGATGAGGTCTGCACTAATGTATTAGAGATGTAATGTATTAGAGAGATACAAAAGTATTGGGAAGCGTGATACTATATTCATTTATAAATATAAAAGTAATGGATACATCTCTGAGGCCTATGAACTCCCACCTATGAGTTCTGGTCCAAATTTACAGTATGAGACATAAATTTCATCCTATGGAGTAGGCATTAAATCCAAGCAGAAAATGGTTGGTTACCTCCATAAGACTTCTGCCTACTGAATATTATTGTAGCTTACAGAACTTGCAACTGGGTAAGACTTGATGATGTTTCCCCCAGCTGTGTATAATAGCACCTCCCTGTATAATGGAAGTTAGCCAGCCTGGGGAAGGTTATCTGTGACCAAAGCATATGAGAAAATTCTGAGGCTGTTATTAGCTTTCTGATAACTCTTTTCTTTATCTAGAGCAGCTTAGGAGAAAAGACATATATTTCATTTATTATTTTAATTAAACATTTGAAGCTTTTAGAAAATATATATTTTGTATTATGACTGCAATTTCCCCTCCCCCCTCTCCTCTCAGTCTGTTCCTCCATCTCCCCACTATATACTATACACTACTCTTCTATTCAGAAAAGGGGAGGCCTCCTATGGATATCACCAAAATATGGAATATCAAGTTGCAGTTAAGACTAAACACCTCATCTTGAATTAAGGCTGAACAAGATAAATTATTATGAGGAATAGGGTCCCAAAAGCCAGCAGGAGTTGGAGATAGCCTCAGGAATTCTATAAGAAGACCAAGCTACACAACTGTCAACATTTATGCAGAGGGCCTAGGTTAGTTTAGTCTCAGGAAGACTCCCTGGTTGTCATTTCAGCCTCTGTGAGCTCCTATGAGCCGATGTTATTTGTTTCTGTGGGTTTTCTTGTGATGTCCTTGACTCTTCCATCTCCTCCAATCCTTACTCCCTCTCTTCAACAGCATTCTCTGAACATGGCCTAGTGTTTGACAGATGTGTTTCTATTTACAGAGAATATTTTCTCACTCTAAACCAATATGGCAAAAGAGACAAAGGATTTCTCTAATTTCTCATTTCTTTTTGGCACAGGATCTAAATATGCTGAGCACGTTGACTGTCTCTTCTATTGTAAAGAGATACCATGGCCAACACAACTTACAGAAGAACTAGTTTATTGAGAGTTTGAAGTTTTAGATGCTGATTCCATGACCATTATGGGTTGGGAGCATGGCAGCAGTCAGGCAGGCATGGCACTGGAACAGTAGCTAAGAGCTTTCATCTGATCCATTAGAAGGAGATGAGGGCGTCAATAGGAAAGGAGAGAGAGGACAGAGAATTAGAGTATGCTAATTGAGAATGGCCTGGAAATTTGAAACCTCAAAGCTCATTACCAGCATCGTGAATCCTCCAGCATCGCCACACCTCATAATCCTTCCCAAGTATTCCCACTATCTCTGAAAGTGTAAAATCATATGGAAGGCACTCTTATTCAGAAGATCACATTGATATTAAAACTTTTATTTTATTTTGTAAGCATCTAGAAGGATAGGCTTATAGGTTAACACACATCATGAAGTCTAGCCCCTGGGTTTTCTTTTATAAGAATATTAATCCCATTCATTAGGACTTGGTCCCCATGACCTAATCACTACTGACAACCCCAGTCTCCTACTATTTATCATTATTTTAGGCTGATGATTTGAACATATGAAATTAAGACTGAGCATAAACATTCAGATTATAGTGATAACCTATATAATAAATCTTCATTAATTCATGTTAATTGGGAGAGTGTTTAGAATTTGGAGGAGGAGTTCATACTGGTTATTTGTTGTTAACTGATTTAACATTGTATTTCAATTGCAGTGATATCTTGAGTTAAGAACTGTTGAAGGGTTCCTTTAGTGAGACTTCTTGTTTGTAGGTATTTTATATAAGGGTTGAAAAAATGTCTTTAATAAGTGGCACATTCTCTAAAAGCTTGCTTATATTTTCTAAAATAGTATTGTACTTACAAATAAAACAAAGAAAACCTAAAGATCTCTATTATTTTTATTATTCAAATAAAACATTAATATATTTAATTTATTGTGGTACTTTATCAGAAAATGGCCCCCAAAAGGAGAGGCACTATTAGGAGGTGTGGCCTTGCAGAAAGAAGTATGTCACTGTCGGGGCAGGCTTTGAGATCGCTTTTCTTATGCTTCATCAGTGTGACAATTAGTTAACCTCCTGTTGCCTGCATATTGCCATGCTCTCTGTCTTGATAATGAAGTAAACTTCTGAACTGTAAGCAAGCCACCACAATTAAATATTTTCTTTTTAGGAGTTGCCATTGTCATGATGTCTTTTTACAATAGAAAGCCTAACTAAGACACTTAATGTATAAAAAAATTTGAGCAGAAGTGGCATTAACTTATGCCATTGTAGACAAAATTAGCAAGAATCACCAGCACAATAATTTAACTAGTGCTATTTTCTGACAGATGAACCATTTAATAATCCAAAGTATTTCCTCCAGAAATTTAAATGCCTAAAAGGATTAGATACTTAACCTTTCCATTGTTTTTAACTTAGTCGTCAATTTACATTTGATTTTAAAAATGTTAAGAATACATTGAACCTGTTTAAAAGCTAAATCACAGGTAATCAACTATTAAAAACCTGTTCCCACTATCAGTGTCTGTATAGTGGCAGAAATATAACACAAGTGGAAACATTGAGACCTTTAGCTAAACAACTACTTCTTGTAATTGCCATGAAGCTAATGCATGTGACTATTAGATTTTACTTCATCATCTATTAGAAAAAAAATAACATATACCAGCAATATTCAATTAAAATAGTTCAGTGTGATTGTAGCTAATTAAGTTACATAAAACCACAAAACTCAATTTAAGCAATATTGAGTACAAAACTAAAACATACAAAGAAGGAGCAAAAATACCTTTGATAGTCAGATATTCATGGCATTGATTTTTCCAAGAAACTCCAGTCATTGTCAGCTAAAATCTAGGTGTTAATTAATTTGACAGAAAAAATAAGGCCTTTCTAATATTACTTTCATTAATTATGTATTTATGTGCATTCTAACACACTTCTCTTAAGTCTCATATTGGTGCCTCAAGTTTATAAAATATATCTCCAAATTTGGGGTAACACATGTACTCTTGATTGTAATATATTTTCCTATAATGTTTAGAGCTTGAATACAGGGCCTCATATATGCTAAACAAATATATTACTATTGAGATCCACTTACAAATTCTGGGTTTGTCAACTGTTTATTTCATTGAGTTGTTGTCTCTGAAATGTATGTGTGCTTATTTCACTTATTGTAGTTTAAAAACAAAAAATTTGAAAAACTGTGTTATGTGAGCACAAATATATGATTACCCTGGTAACACTGACTTTCAGAGGAGGTATAATAGAATTATTTTTTTAGGCCAACAATGTTTTAGAGATGCCTTTTATTTTATCTGTGTGGGAAAACAGGTTCCTCTTGCTCGCTTTAACCTTTACATGGATGAGAATATTAGGTGTAGATAAGGGTCATATTCTTCTTTAGCCTTCTCCAAATCTTTACTAATACTGTAATATAATGAATATACAAGACACTGATGATTTCATGTCTGTCAATCTTATCTATAAATAGATGCTATAAAATGTCCATTCATAATGATAGCATTAGCATGATACCGAAATATTTATGAATATTCTTATGCACTGAAAATGGGATTAATTATGAGGAAAAACGCTTCTTAAACTACTTTTTAGTGACAAAACTGAACATACAACACTTGTCCATTTTCTTCACTGGTATAGCTCCAAGAGAAACAGATGAGACATTTCTAAGAATATTTCTTAAGCTCATGATTTGTCATTGCTACCAACTGAAAATGCTTAAAGATTCATCAATACTACAAGGAATAGATAGTATGGCCAGAGGAATGTAAGTTAAAAATTGAGTGAACTTTCATTATAAAAATTAATAGTATTAATGAATTTCATAGACATGGTATTATATACATGAAGCCAAAATATGTTTTATCTATGTAAATTTAAAAAAGAGTAAAATTAACAACTATTATGGAAATCATTAGAAATTACTTTTGCTTGTGGGAGAAGTGATTGGAGGAAGCCATTGGAAATGAGTCTAGGTTGTTAATATAATAATATTCTATTTATTTATCTGTTTCTGGGTTATTAGTTTATTCGCAATTGTAACACTTCCCAAATATATATGTGTGGTCTATTTCAATAAAACAAATCAATTTTTGAAGGTTTGGGGGCTAAATATAATTAACTGAACTCATGTGATTATTTTTGTCAGTGATAGTTTCCTAGTGTTGTAACAAATCAACACCAATTGGATGGCATGAAATAACTGCAATTTATTCTGTCATAGATTAATAGATTAAGGCAAGAAGTCTAAAATTAATGTGCTTTGTAGGTTTCTTTTCTTACAGATCTCCCAGTGAATCTTTTTGTTACTTCTCCTCTGATAATAGCCTCTAGTATAGAGAAAACACCAGGTTTTTTTGGTTTTTTTTTTGAGGGGGGTCCGTGGACTATAGACATACCACTACAATCACTACTTTATTTTTTCACATGATTTATCACTTTGTGTTTCTTCTCTTCTGACATTGATTAGGACACAAACTTTTAAACTTAGGGCCCACGTGGGTAGTTGAGGTTCTTTTGAGTAAGTTAATTACATATCTAAAGGCACGTTTTTTCCCAGTAGAAACACAGTCACAAGTTCCCAGGTAACATAATTTATTTGGGTTAGGTACCATTAATTTCACTATAGGGCTCATTCCTCAAAGTCAATATGAATCATAGTAATAGAAACATAACAATATTACATAAATAACACTATGAAAATATTATAAAGTAGACAAATGATAGCTTTAAGATTTTGAAATATGGAGAGTAAATAGTTTTGATATAGCCAAATGCCATAAAATTTTGGTTGTAAATAGAAATTCAAGAAATTGTAGGATTTGAAGAAAATATGTACTTTTGCATCTATTGGTAAAGAATGAGGCTTAAAATAGTAATATTTAGTCAAAAGATGAAAATGAATGAAAGAGGTATACAGGAGCATTTGGAAGGAGGAAAGGCAATGATGAAATGATATAATTATATTATAATTTCATTTTTTTAAAAAAATTATAAAACATTTAAAAGAAATCAAAGAACCAAATCATAATAGCTCTCTATAACTATAAACACAAACAATTGAGAAAGAGGGGAGTCATTATACATAAATGAATAATTATGAATAAATCAGTCTATAGTTTAGACAAATAATTATGAATCAGTCAATAGTTCAAATTGTGCACATTCAAATTACCACCACATTTTGCTCTTGTGCTAGTTCACTAGCCCTTGAACTAATGCTGCATACCACTAAGGAGATTGGAAAAAAAATTCTCTAAAGAAAACTTCCAAATTGAAGAAGAAATGCTTGCTTTTTGTTGTTTATGATGTTGGTGGTGCAGTAATGGTCTTTCCAATTGAAGAGATTGGTACTTTGCTACCACACACACTAAAATCCATCTGGTAATTACTCTTACTAATTTAAAGATTTCTTAAACTTGTGATGTTTCACTTATACACAATATGAAAGACAAAGAACTTTCTGAGACTCTAACATATGAAATAACAATGTGGAAGCAAAGATTACTCAGGAAAAATAGAAGCTTCAAAAATAATGACTGTTCTTGAGTGAATTCGAAATTGTTTTACAATTTATTGTCTAAAAATATACATTCACAGAGTAAATAAGAACACTATAGAGATTAAAATACTTTGGTAGTTTAAATGAGAACAACCCCATAGACATTTATGTTTGAATACTTTGTCCCTAGTCAATGAACTCTTAGGAATTATAGGAAGCATGGCATTGCTGGAGGAGGCCTGCGGCCATATTCCCCACCATGATGGTACTGGACCTACACTCTGAAAATGTAACCACCAATACCTCTTTCTTCCTTAAGTTGCCTTGCCCATGATGTTCTACCACACAATAGAAAACTATAACTAAGATAAATACTATATGACAAATCTCACAGAAGCTTAAAAAATTAGCAAAGAGATTATAATTTTTTCAAAGGAAAATCAATGTAGAAGTTCTAATTTTAAAGGGGTGAAAAATAGAGAAATATTGATAAGAAATTTAAAAATAAACAATACAAAGAATTATCTTTAATTGATAACGTGGTTTTCTATATTATTAGGATTCAAAAACGGATTGCCAAAGGAAATTATGGTGACACATATTGAGTCATATTTTCTAGAAATTTTAGAGTAAAAGAAAAGATGCTAAAAGCTTTCTAAAATAAAGTAGAAGAACAAATGTAAATGTGATGAAGATCAGAAAAGCTTTAATATCTTCAAAAGGAACACTACAGAAATGTCAACTATAAATTTTTGAAGGAATTATACACTTTTCTACTAATAACTCAATATACACTCAAATGAACAGTCAGTTCATATGGGAGAGTAAAGTTCTTAAATATACATCTATTGAGTTTGCATTCCCATTAAAGTCCTGGTAATCTCAGTAGGAAAATGGACAAGAAAGTATTAATAATCAGAAAGAAGGATCACATTGATTTTTTAAAGTAATTAAAGAGAAAATTTATAGAGAGCAATATAGAAGGAAAAAGGAAAACAAAAAGCTGAATGAGTAAATTACTTCTCAGTGAAGAACTGAGTAAAAAAAAATACATAAATAAGAATGATGTTCTCAAAAAACCAAGCCCTTCTGTCTCTGAAAACTTTGCAATATTTCAGGATTTTAAAGAATTCTTTGCTTGGTAAGCCTTTGTCCATATTCATGGTCGTTCACTAGTTCTTCAAACACCAAATTTAAATGAAATAGCATATAACACGAATTCAGTCATAGTAAAAACTAGAATTAAATCACATTATAATGCTGAACTCATAAAGAAAATTTAATTATTTTAAATTATACAAATATTTTCTAGATAAGCATCAGAATGGAAAATTTCATTTCTACTTGATAGTATGATTTAAAAAATGATATATAATATTGTCAATTTGGAATGAAGAAGCTGGTTACAGGTTAAGAATATTTATTTTCCGGGGACAGAGAACTATTAATTTCAGGACCTTAAGGTGATTCTATAACTGGGTAAAATATTTCAAAACTCTGTAGAATTAGTAGTTTTATTTATGTGGCCATGAATTATATGCTTAGAGATATTTTCCCTGTACTTAACTGCTTAAAAGATGGGGCATCTTACCACCAGACACAGCAAACAAAGGGAAACTGTTATCTCTGAGTTTTTCCACCATTCTATATTAAAACATGAACAAAGGTTGAATATCCATTTTTTAAATCTTCATAGTTTTAACTAATAATATTTCAAAATTATCTTATGAAATTATAGGGTTTATAAGGCACTTCAGTGGGTAGAACATTTGTCTACCATGAACTTGGCTTTGAGTAAAATTCTCATTATGAAAATCAGCATGGGAAAAAAATCTTCAACTAAAAAGCACATTTTAGACCTGAGGATACATGAGATTCTGTCTCCAAACATGTATTTCCCAAACTTAAAATAATAAAAATATTTCAATGCTTG
>JAQHUG010000232.1:822174-844930 GCA_028555095.1 Dicrostonyx torquatus | reverse complement strand
CATTTGATTCATTACCTCTGTTAGATCCCGTATTTCTTTGTTAAGTTTCTGTCTGGTTGACCTCTCCATTGGGGATAGAGGAGTGTTGAAATCTCCTACGATTAGTGTATGGGGTTTGATGTGTGCTTTGAGATCTAGTATTGTTTCATTCACATATGTTGGAGCTTTTATATTAGGGGCATAGATATTCAGGATTGAGATTTCTTCTTGATGAATATGCACTGTCACTGGAAAATGATAGCATAAATTCACTACAATGAAACCAATATGACACATCATGTTTTTTGTACCCATACTTTATCCAGAATGAAGCAAAATCAATATTAACAAGAGATACAACTAATTTGATTTTTCCCCCTTGGACTGAATGAGAGGAAATGCAATTTAAAAATGACCTTACAGATTCATGCTAATTTTATCTCATTAATAATATTTAAACAACAATTTAGTATTTTATAAGAATATACATACATATATATGTATATACACATATATGTCTAACTTGTGTTGCATTAGTAGATAAATAGGCACATATTCATTTTTCTTAAGCAGTTATTGCTGATATATTCAAGATTGGTTTAAAGTGTTTACTGCAAGGTAACTTTCCTTTTAAATTCTAACTTTAAAGATTTTTCTATTAATAAATAATTCAGAGCATGTAATACTAAAATTATAAAGTTAGTAGACTTGAAAAAAACAAACAAAAAAAGAATATTTATTTTCATAGTAATGTTACAATTCTTTTAATAATTGTTCTAAAGTAAAATGTTCAACATTTATGTTAATATGATTTAAATGCTAAATGTTCCCTCATAGGCTCATGCATTTACACACAGTGTCCCCAGTTAGTAGCACTGCATGTAGAGGTTGCAGAAATCTCGAAATGGGATTTTTTTCTAGAGGGAATGGATCACTAGGTGTGAGACTTTGACAGTTACAGACTTACCCCATTTCCAGGTAGTTATCTGTGCTTCTTTTACGTGGTTGACATATGATCTCTCATTTTCTACTCTGGATGCCTGTTGGCATGCCTTCTATGCCATTATGGGATCTTCCACAGAAACACTTCCTTCAGTTGTCTTTGGTCATGGTATTTCATGACAGAAATTAAAGTAAATAATAGGCACTTGCCTCTTTTAAGAGAAATTTAGAGAAATGTTAAATTTTAAATTTTCTAGGTTTTTGTTTTAACCATGAACCCATACAATATGCTTTTGGAATACATCCCTAGTTAAAATGAAATGATAGTGCTTTATTTGTGCATAGTCTTTTTGCACTGAAGATGTTCCAGACTCTAATTAGCAAAACAAACCTAGTCTAGCTTGCTGGCCAAAGGTCCCTCGTTTAATTTACATACATATTTATTCTTTGTGCTAATGCTGACGTCTAGACTGTGGAATGAACTATGGCATTTTTTCTGTAACTCTGTTATCATATTGGCTGTATTTGCTACTCTAATAATTTTTAACTTCTGCTTGTCAACAGAAATTAACATATTTTGAATATCTCTTGAGTCCATAGCAGAATTTCCATTACCTTCTGCTCATTTAGAGTCTTGTTATTAAGCAAATCTTGAAGACAGTATGTCATTTGTTTGGAGGTTAGTGGTTTTTGTGTTTTTTTTTTTAATTTCATATTTCATGGGTTCAGTTTTCCACGCTACTAAAGAAAACATATGTTATCATATTTTGCAACTATCAGTTTGGTTTTGTTCAGTTGAATAATGCCCAATTTACAAATCAATACTTTTGTAAATTCATATGGTAGCTATATAAGCACATGAATGTGCTTACTTGGACCAAGTATGAATGTAATGTGCTGTGGTGTCTTCTGTCAAGTGAATTTTTAGTAAATTCACTATCAGATTTACTAATAGCAGGGAGGCTATCAGATTTACTCGTTCACACATACACAAGGTGCTAAATAGAAGTTTTGAGGCGAACTTTTAAAACAATGTCTATTATCTTCTTTTATTTTTTTCTTCTTTTATTAAAAGGATATTTATAAAAATTAATTTCATTTCTTAATAACAGATTTTAATTTTTAAGAATCTTTTTGATTGTTCACAATATCATCTGCTTTTTCGGACAGGCATGCTGATTTGGTAGCCAAAATTGTGACCCAATATTCATTTGAAACAATAAAGTATGCTTTTTTCTTTTTTTAGTTATTCAAGTGTATCTTTCTGTCCTTCTGTCTGTGTGTTAATTCCTCAGCATGCATTTGGAGGTCAGACAAAAATGTCCTGGAGATGATTATTTCCTCCAGGATTCTAAGGATCAAATTCATGTTTTCAAACATGAGTGACAAACTTTAGCCATTGAGCTATCTTGCTAGTCCCAGTGTATTTTATTAACAAGGTGGTTCCTGATTGCTGAACTCTGCACACTGTAATGGGCGTCACAAATTAATCTGGTATCTTGGCATTTGGAATTGTTTCTTTCAGGTGTACTTTCAAGCACACAACAAAAGTGCTTATGGCAGCACCAACTTTTCAGAATTTTTTTTTTAATTATCATGGGTTGTAATACAAAATTCCTTCATGGATCTGAGGCTTTTATAGGTAGAAATGGCAGGAAGAACACTAGGTAATTGTGGATGGAATTTCTGTCCTACCTGATCCTGCAACCAGACAGTACCAAAGAAACACACAGAGGTTTGTTTAGTTATAAACTGTTTGGTTTACTAGCTCAGGCTTATTATGACCTAGCTCTTACAACTTAAAGGAACACATAATTCTTATCTATATTTAGCCTCATGTCTTGGTACATTTTTCAGCAAGGAATTCTCATCTTACTTCCTCTGCATTTGGCTGATGACCGTGTCTGCATTTCTTCTTCCCAGAATTCTCTTAGTGTGGTTGCCCCATCTATACTTCCTCCCTGACTACTTGGCAATTATCATTTTATTAACCAATACAAGTGATAAATCTTTACAGTGTACAAGAGCAGGTAACACTTGCCAATTTGGCAACATAAAGCAGGTCACATATATTTGCTGATGAGCAGAAAAACAAGTTGATTTCATTCATGTTCACCCCACCATCACATAACCTGTTTAGCTAATTGTTCTTGTTGTCAAAGCTGTCTGTTAAAGACTATTCAACAAGCTAGCATTTAAGTACTTTATTCCAAAATCATAAGCTTTGCATCAGAGTTGGCCAGGGTTTGGATGCAAGAGCCACATTACAGGTGTCTGCTATTTTGTAGGCTTGGATGAACAAACTGACAGCCATTCAGGTAGCAGAAAGATGTTTTGGAAATCCTGCTCAGCACCTGGTGTCTTTTAGCTCTCTCTTGATCTCTAGTCCAGCTGCTCAATGAAGAGAAAGGAAGCTGATGAGGCATCAGTGTAGCTACAGCTGGTATGATGGAGGTCGGCGTTGGGCTACCAGATAGCACGGACATTATTTTTACTCATGTGGAATGTTGCCTTGCTGTGCATTTCAACTGTTGTCAGAAAGATTAATATTCTTGATTTTTTAAAAAAATGATAAGTACTAGCTACTTTGGATATTTACCAGGGGCATCGCAGCTGCCTGGCATTGCAGTGTGGCAGCTGAGCAGTAATAGCTGCTATTTCTCTGATTTGTTTGTGTCTTTGTCAGCATTTGAGCAGAGGGAAGTTCAAGCCCTGACTGGGGCTCTCACTCCCCAGTGATCTCATCCAGTCCGTGGCTTTAAATATTCTCTGCAATGCTGATGACTCCCAAATTTATATCTCTGGTCCTGATGTCATCGGTGCATCCCAGACTCATATATCCAGCTGCTTACTAAATAGTGATGCTTTAATGTCTATAAGATACATCCAGTTTAACACGACCAAACCAAAATCCTGAACTGTCCAGCCACATGTACCTCTGATTACTAGCCTTTCTATCTTTCCGTTACAATAAATGATAACTTATACAGTGATTGATCTAGCCCAAGCTTTATAGTTATCCTTAGAGTCTACTTTATCTTGTATCTCACTTTTCAAGGACGTAACCTTGAAAATACATTAACTATATAGGTGCTTTTCTGTGCTGCCACCTGAAACCTATCCAAATACAAATTATGTCTCAACTGCTGTCTCCTAACTTGCCAACTTGTTTCTCTTATCCCAACACTATACTTTCTCCCAGCAATTGAGGCCCAAAACCCATAGTAAATCGTAGCATAAATTATGTCACATTATTTCCTGTTTATAAGTTATTTAAGGCATTCAATCACAAGGCCCACATGAAATTTAAAAAGTCATAAGCAATTCGTGTCCCCAAAATTTCTCTAAGTTTTTTTCCTGTATTTTCTTTAGTTGATGCCCTCAACTACCTTCACATACAATGACCTTTATTTTGCTTGTCTAATATTCTACTTAAGGCCCTGTCCCATTTCACTTTCAACTTGCCTGTCCCTTTCAACTTTTTCTCTTTGCACAGAATAATTCTCTTCACCCAAGTGTTTACATAGCTGAGTTTGACAACTCCTTTGTTTCCACACTAATGCCTTACTATTGGTAAGCTCTCTAATCATTAGACTTTGTAAACCATACAGCTTCTCTTAAATCTCTTACTTTGCTGTGCTTTCTTAATAGCTATTATAAAGCCCTGCTGCCCTCACTGCCTGTGCTCACAGACTTCCTTCAGTTGGCTACCAGTTCTCCAGTACTGAGGAGAATGCATTGTGTATAGAATCGACATTGGTGGAAAGTATAAACATCCACTTGAGTCTTCTTTCTACCACTTCTAAAATAGTGCTTAGGACACCTGATTTGTTTTCTATCTTCATAATAGCTCTGTAATATCTTTAGTTCTTTGATTGAAGAACCTCTGAAAATCCTCTCGATGCAACCCTAACTTGAGTAATCATGATTCCTGTAATTGAAAAGCAGGTTGTACATTCTTTGGATGACTTCCCAACAAATGTGTTAGTGATAATAATATCCTACAACCACCAATAGCTTTCCATCAAGTCCCAGAGAACTTCAATAGCTGTAACTCATCTGCCTCTCCCAAACATTCCCCCTTTCTTAATCCTTGAAATGTTTTTCTTCTTTAGTAGAAAAATCTCACTATATAGCCTTGAAAGGCCAGGAGTTTGTTAAGCAGGCAAGGATGCTATTAAATTACAGAGATATACCTGCTTCTGCCTCCCAGTTGTGGAATTAAAGGCATGAGCTACTGTACCTAGTCTCAGAAGTAGTATTCTTTTAACTTATATTGTCAATGAGTTTTCTGATATTTTCAAAAGAGGGACCATGGAACTCAATATTAGTGTTTGTCATAACATTCTGAAAAGGCCTTGCCAATGCTTCTTACTCCATAACATCTATTACTTTGGGTTTCTGTCTTTTTCAAATCTCTTTTATGTTAAATTGTCATTTTAATTAAAAATAGAAACTCAATTAACAATTAATTTTTCAGGAGGACAGACTGGTAGACTTTGATGATATATCCAAATGGATATCAACAAAGACATAGCTTCCTGTGTGATGTGCATTGCCACACAATTGTACTTCAAAAACTTTTAAAATATGTTAAGATGTTATTTCCTCTAAGCTCTGGAGGTTAACAAGAGCCCTGAGGCTAATCACTTCTGATGGCAAGATGGTTCAAGGCAAGGTGTCCTACAAGAAGTGTTATTTACAGTATGTACCATGGTAAATATTAAGAATAACTCTGGTTAAGCACGGCTAAATAGAACTTAAGTTGTAGTCGTGAAAATATGCGATTTTACTTAGTTGGTTTTATTTCTTTTTGTATTGTAGCCAGTTTGACTGAGTCTAATAACATGCTATGTAACCTATCAGGAAACAAAGACTTAAAATAAGCACAACTAAGCAACTTATCAAGCTCAGCAAACATTAATTTGAAGTGTTAACAACCCATAGTGGGATCAGCAGGCAAGAATTAAACTGATAAGCCACTCACTTGAGAAAAAGTTATCAAAGGAAACTTCATCTTCTAATGTAGCTGCCATTGTTTGGTACCAGCCTGTTGACTCTAGCTGTGTTCACTTGACCTTCTGCTGTCTTCTTTGTGTTTGATGATATGGCAAACAATAGTGGTGTTCCCTGAAAGTGACTTCAGAGTCCCACCCGCAGGCCTTAATTTATTGAGTACAGGTTAATCTGGCACCGGTACTGTTCCTCTAATAGAGCCTGGAGCCATCTAGTAATTTCTTTTTGGGTCACATAGACTATGTGTTGTTTACTGCCCACATCTCTGCCTTAGAGGATTTGCCAATATGTGATGAGGCCGGTGTTCTGTGTTTAGAAATGCTGTCATGCTAGGTTATTCTTTAAGGAATTAGCTTTAGCTTACAACCATTGTTTTTGAAGCATTGTTTAATCCAAGTAAGAGCATTACATAGACTAAAGATTTGTGAGTTAAAATGTACAGCCTAATGTCATCTTACAAGGGGAAAAGCATGTTTGACAAGCTATTGCTCATGCATAAATTAATCCTAAGAGAAAATAAGTATTTGGCCCCTACCTCATAATTCTTATGTTTGTGAATTCTCTTAATAAAGTTTGTGATGATGCCTATTTACTCATATTTCTCAAGGGGTGTGATCAAGTGTGTACCATTGCCTCATTAACCCTTGCCCATGACCTCTGTTCAGCTCAGTTTATTTTATTATGCCGTGACTTTTTTTTATAATGACCCTCTCCACCTTTTTGTCTCAGGATAATTTAGCCTGGATTCTGAAGAAAGTAAAATTCAAAAAACTAATATTATTGTACTCCTGTGTTTTTGGAGCACATTCTGCGGTCTAAGAATAATACCACTTACTGTTACTTGGAATCTCAAACTTCAAATCATTATTTTCAGGAGATATATTTTACAATTCTCTTTCAAACAAGGAAACTAGAATTCCTGAAGATGAATAAACTTGCCTAAATCAATTATATAATGAAGCAAACTAAGGGAAGAATCTAGGAATTCCTAACCTTAAAGACTTTGCTCTTTCCATGGCACACAAAGAAAAAAAAAAGAGATCTAATAAAGGGGTCTTGAAATTATCACCCTTATGTCCACTTGACATAGCTTTGTAGTTTCCTTGCTTAACCGACTCCTTTCCAACTCTTGGCTCCTTTCTATTGTCATCTTCCTTCTTATCTATTTTATTAATGTCATGAAAGCTTGAAGAAGCAGATGAATGTGTCTTTTTACAATGTCAGATTTTATTGAGTAACAATAAGTCCACAAAGTGTAGTGGTTTTAATTGTAGTAAATTGTCAGATAATTTTGGCATCTGTCTGAGGTTAATGCAGATTATGTGGTATTCAAACATTAATTACTAATATTAACATTCATATCACAGAGTTCAAAGTAAATGTGTGTGTATGTGTGCATTTGTTTGGTTTACATAATGAATACGGGTTAAAGAGGCTATAATGGAATTCAAGGATTTTTAAAACTGAGGTAATAGAAATGCATCTATAGTATATACTGATAAAAATAATGAACCCAATTCTATCTCCATGGAAGAAGTTGATGCTGCGGTCATGGCCATGGGAGACTTAGAGTTGAGAGCTAAGAGGTGAGAGCATGTTCCAGGTAAAAGAGCAGTACCAGGTTGAGACAAGAATAGCAGTCTAGGTCAAGATTGTTGAACAAGTAGAAGAGTAAGATGAGTCAACAGCAGTGGATCCTGACAAGCCTAATCACCAGAGATAATTTTTGTCTAGTGGTCCTTCACACACACACGCACACACAAACACACATACTGGATATCACATGAAAAATTGGCAATGGGGATATTTCATTGTAGTGATAGGTACCCACCACTATGAGGTCTAAGTGAGTTACACCTCTTTCAGTCTGCTGTTTCTGACAAGTTTGGGGACACTTTTTCTGGTATGATTTTAATATGCTCATATACCTCCACAGTCTTAACTGATACTAATAACATTATAGGTTGACACTCTTTGTCGGTTTACCCAGGAATGCAAACATCCTCCATCATTATAATGTAGTTTTTTATTAACTAGAGTTTCTCAGGGTAAAGTGTAGCCTGAAAGGTCATTTCTTTATACAATAAGTGGTAACTCAGACTAGGGGTCAGTCATAATACTTAACTTTTCCTAAGGAGATTCAAAGGACTGCCTGTTATCCCAAGATGGGCATCAAAGACAGACTTAAGTAAGATTTCATCAAAATCCAATTTGGTGGGACCAATGAGTTTATTCAGCTTTTTTACAAAGCATACATGGGCAAGGAGTTATTTGTAGTATATAGTAGAGTGAATAACTACCAGTCTAGTCCCATCCCATCATACTTAATGTCTTTCTGGAAACTAAACGATAAGCCCTGCATTCAATTAACCTTTTCTTCTTATATAACATAATATCTTAAGGGACCAGTTGCAACTAAGGCAAGGAGTTATAGATAGCAGGAATCCCAGGTAATGTTCTTATAACCCTGCCTTGGAAATGTCAGTAACTATTGTTACTATTGCTAGACCTGGCTAACCTTTAGTTTTCTACTCTAGTTGGCAAAGTCCAAGATGGCATCATGTTATGAGTTGGAAATCTTTATTATAACACAATCTTATGGTATATTTTTACACCGGTAGAAAACTAATTATTTGTTGAGTATTTTAGAGAGTATATATAGTGTATAGGGAAGGCTACATGTTTTATATGTCTCTGGTTCATGAATTTTTCTTATTAATGTCCTACTACCTGTAGTTTCTAATATAGCATGGAAAATTCATACATCCCTAGATGAATGAGTGGTTCATCTTATGAAATTATGCCTTTCATTTTTTAAATTTTACTTTCATGAATTCAACAAGAGTATAAATTATTTGTGCATACATCATATAAGTACTTATTTTACCTTTTCTTACTGTATCAGCGCAATAGTAGATTTTAGTAATTTTATTAAATGAGTTTATTATTTTTACCTCACAAATAGGCAAATAAACAAATGAAGCATAAAAATGAAAATTTTTCTCCAGAAGAAAGTGAACTTATTCCTGAAATCACTAACTGAATGTACTGAAATCAGGTTATAAGTCAATTAATAAATAGTGAAGATAGGTTTCTATAATTTTTCTGAATTTCTAAATAGTAATTTTTCTGTCCTTTTGGATTATATTTTAAAAGAAAAACTTTACAGCACTAAGCTGTAATTGGGAGCTACATGAAGGATGGGAATTGGCAAAGGGGAAGAGAGAAAGCCAGCCATTTGAATTAGACAGGAAGGTCAGCAACATGACAAAAAAAATCCAGCTACATAGAGGGGAGAATGGCTTCAGCTAAACAATTTATTTTTTAAAAAAAGCCCAAAGTATCAAAAAAAAAAAAAAACTACTTAAGCTTCAGTCAGCATTGGGAAAAACAAGATAAGAAAGAAAAACAAGGAGAAGTTACAGATTTCATCAGGACTCAGGAAAGCATACAGACCCAATAGAGCCTCACAGAGCACTTACATGGTGGAGAGAATTCTGGGAAGGAAAAACATATTATCTCATTAAAGGAATAATTATTCTCCTATATATTTTGCATGCCTAAAGATGATTTGCCTTATTAAGGACTGATCTCATGCCCAACTGGAATGCTAGAAAGCCCATTTTTAAAATCCAAAATCTTCTATTAATGGACCTTTACTGCTGCGTTCCATGCCTATCTACGGTCTAAGCCTACCACTCACGCCACAGACTCTTGGGCATGTAGAACCTGGAATTGCCACTGCCTTCTCCTTACCCTACAACTGCCTTCTTGGGCAGCCCAGCGGGGTCTGTGCTCCATCTTGTCGCAGCTCCAGCACTTGTCACATTTGCTGATACTCGAGGCACCACTGTGGCATCCTCCAGGCTGGGCACCGACTGGCCTGGAGCAACTTGCCTTCTACCACAGCAGTCTAGCAAAGCTCTGCTCCAGCTGCCTTCTAGCCCCAGCTGCGTTCTGAGTCCAAACTGGTGCATGGAGTGGAGAGGAACTCAGGAAAGCAGGCTTGCTGTTCCGTAACCACTGAAGGGGCCCCACTTAAACAATCTTTTAGGGAATTTGGGCATTGTCCAACTGTCTGAATTCTTCATGCTGAACGGGGGTGCTGCAATTCTGGGGGTATTTTACTGCAACATTTCAGGGGGTCTCGGTGATTCAAACCACATAAATCTGGAATAAATCCTCAGGTTCTCACGCACTGTGGAGACAAAAACAGAATCTCTTTTCCAAAGAATCAAGTCCTTAGGCCCATATTTTAAAGTCAAAATACCTTTAACAGTTCCCAGAATCAAATGTTTTTCTCCAGTCCAGAACACAAAAGACAACAGAATCAACACAATATAATAACATACATCTGTATACATTTTATCTCTTTGAGGTCTTCAATTCATCCTTCTGCCTCCTGTTTCAGAGGGTGTCCCAGGCCAACCCTGTCCACTTACCCCTCTTTCTCGGTTGGACTTCCATTTGCCACCTGCATAGAGGCCTGGAACCGAAACCCGAGTGAAGGACATCAGGATTAACACATACCCCAATTCACCCTCACCTTCCGAGGGTGACCTCTCAGTGTTCCCTTGTTCCTAATCTCGGTGGAACTTCCACTTGCTGCACACAATGCCCTTCTGTGGTCTATGCACTACCATACAGTTCACGAGCTTCAGGCAAGGGGCTGGAGGTTGAAACACACAAACTCACAGAGACAGACAGAGACATGGACCTCTAGTCACTGGTAAGAAGTCCTTTATTCAATAGCACCTTGGAAGCTTATATACCCAACAGTCAGGTGGGCCAACAGGTGAAAACCTCATCCTCTGATCCTCAAGGCAAGGCAACACATGCTTGTGAAGTACAGCTTTAAGTAATTCAAATCAGTAATAAAGATCTCTAGCAGGGAAGAGCAGCTGGAGACCAGGACTCCAAATGATCCCAACATCTCCCCCCTAAATTTTTTTATAAGACAGAAGACCCCCTTGTCTTAGGTAATCTCAGAAGAATAAACCCTTACCCGTCCTTGAGAGGCCCCTTCCCTGTTTTAGGCAGGCCCTCTCCTGTAGAAGTTGACTGTCTACGGAGGAGTCTTCATTGTTTGTGCAATATTTGCAATCAAACCTGGGGTATGTCCGAGTTACTGGCCAACAGGCTCATAAGGACTTGCTAAGTGACCATATGCTGCATTCTCATGGATTGTCTGATCTTACACAGGGTTCAGAGATGAATTCCCATGGCAACATGCATTAAAATTGCCAACAAGAGGGTCTCCAATCACCACTGGACCCAGCCTCCCATTTGGGCTATGGTATTCTACCAACCCTTTAACTAAAATGTCCTCTGGATTCATATGTCCATGAATCTGAGTTCAAATCTACTGTAACAATAATTGAAACATAAACCATTATTTGTCAAAACTATATTTTATAATAAAGTTTTAATGTAAAGTTTTATTTAAAAAAGCACAAAATTGACTCTTTTTTTAAACAACTCATACAATACACTGAAACTTACCTTTATTAATCATCCCACACAACCCTTTTGCACACCCATTATATTCTACTTACTATTTAAAACACTAATGATCTTAAAGACATTATTAATTTAAAATAACACAATCAATATTTTTAATGGGTTTACAGTTCATTGGAAAGATAGACCTTTTGAATGAAAAATTCAATTTTGCCCTTTAATGGACAAACTGATATAAAGAGTCTGTGTTTATCTAGAAGGTTTGGCCAAAAAAATGACATTAGTGAAAGATACAGAAGGATGGATTACTATTTAATACATGAGGATATGATGTTATAGAAGGAGCAAAGACAAAGCATTCTAAAAGTTGCAAGAGAATGGTGAAGTGCAATTAATAAATAATTAATTTAATAATATTGGGGTTCAAACTGAAGTCCAGAAAAGGAAAGCAGACAGCCATTGACTCTTACCTTACCTCAGTCTGAAAATGGTGATCCTGCCTCCGGGGAACTCAGAATATGACTGAGCCTGAGAACTGTCTCCTCATGTCTTATAATCCTCCTTAGATCTGGGAGTAAGAATCACTACTACCACCTGTTTTCTACGGCAAACTATTGTGGTTACTGATATTAAAGGTATTTGTCATTGTGGCTACTGGGATTACAGGTGTGTGTCATTGCTGTCTGGTCTGTAAGACCAGCCAGTGTGGCTGTCTTTCTTTGCTGATCTCCAGGCAAGTTTTATTTATTAAAATACAAATGAAATTCTGCTACATTATAGTGAACCTGGGAAGCTGTAAATATTTAGTTTGCATCAAGTAGAGTATCTTGAAGACAGTTGCAGACTATACTAAAGGGAAATGAAGTTAATTTGCATTGGGTCATATTACTCTCTTGGTTATGAATAGTCATTGCTCACTATGAGTTTCTTAATAAAAATTATGTTAGCTTGATGATATGTAAGAAATGTGAGCAAGTCAAGAAATACACTACTAAATGCTTCACCTGCAGTTGACCACATTAGTGTGCATAAGCCATACTAAGATCAGTGAAATATGGTCCATGTTACCTGACACTCTCAGCTTTCTTGATAATGCAACAGTAGCAATACATGTTTGTTATTTAGATACTCTCTTAATTACTATTCCATTGCTCTGAAGAAATACTGTGACCAAGGCAATTTATTATTTTTATTGCATTATACATTTTTCTCCCCTCCCATCTCTTCCTCCCTTCTCCCCTTTTATACTCTCCCGTGATCTCCACACTTCTAATTTACTCAGGGAATCTTGTCTTTTTCTCCTTCTTATTTAGATCCATGTACATCTCTCTTATGTTCCTCTTTGTTGCCTAGATTCTCTGGGGTAGTGGAATGTAAGCTGATTTTTCTTTGCTTTATGTCTGAAAACTACTTATGAGTCAGTACATATTATATTTGTCTTTCTGGTCTGGGCTACCTCACTCAGGATGTTTTTTTTTCTAGATCCATCCATTTTCATACAAATTTGAAGATGTGATTAATATTTTTTTTACCATTGAGTAGTTCTCCACTGTATAAATGTACCACATTTTCTTTATCTATTCTTCAGTTCAGGAGCATCTAGGTTGTTTCCAGGCTCTGGCTATTACAAATAATGATGCTATGAGCATAGTTGAGCACATGTTCTTGTGGTATGAATGAGCTTCCTTTGGGTATATACCCGAAAGTGATACTGTAGAGTCTTAATGTAGATTGTTTCCTAATTTTCTGAGAAAACACCATACTGATTTCTAAAGAGGCTGTACAAGTTTGCATTCTCATCAGCTGTGGAGGAGTCTTCTTCTTACCCCACATCCTCTCCAGCATCAGTTGTCATCAGTGCTTTTGATCTTGGCCATTCTGAATGATGCAAGATCGAATCTCAGAGTTGTTTTTATCTGCAGTTCTTTGATGGCTAAGGATATTGAGCAATTCCTTAGATGTCTTTTGAGCCATATGAAATTTGTCTGTTGAGAGTTCACTATTTAGGTCTGTACCCCATTTTTTAATTGGATTGTTTGATGTTTTGATGTCTAATTTCGTGAGTTGTTCATTTATTTTGGAGATCAGTACTCTGATGTAGGGTTGCTGAAGATCTTTTCCCATTCGGTAGGCTGCTTTTTAATCTTATTAACTTTGTCCTTTGCTTTACTGAAGTGTCTCAGTTTCAAGAGGTTCGATTTATTTGTTGCTCTCAGTGTCTGTGCTACTGGGGTTATATTTAGGAAATGGTCTCCTGTACCAATGCGTTCAAGTGTAATTCCCAATTTCTCTTCTATGAGGTTCAGTGTGGCTGGCTTTATGTTGAGGTCTTTGATCCATTTGGACTTGAATTTTGTGCATGGGGATAGATATGGATCTATTTGCATTCCTCTAAATGATGACATCCAGTTATTCCAGCATCATTTGTTGAATTTTAGCTTCTTTGTCAAAAAACAGGTTTTCATATGAGGATTTGTCATGATCATCATGATGGGAGCACAGCAGCAGGCAGGCAGGATGGTGGAGCAGTAACTGAGAGCTTATTTTCTGCAGGCAGGAAAGAGAGAGAGAGGGACTGTTCTGGGCTTTTGAAATCTGACAGCTCACCCCTAGTGACACACCTCCTCCAAAAAGGCACCACCACCCAATCCTTCTCAAACAGTTGTACTTACTTATGACTAAACATTCAAAAGTATGAATCTATGCAGGCCACTTTTGTTCAAACCAGCACAGCTACGATGTGGCATATTCATTCACCTGTGAGAGGTACATGAGACCTTATGTCAAAAACTGAAACAAAACAAAGATAAAAAGGAAAACAGATATGCTATATTTCTATATGTTTACATTTAAACGTGTAACATTCCCTCTATATTTATTAAACATTACAGAAACATGAAGAAACTTCTTTTGACAAACTTGACTCTAAATTTATGTTACACTTCATCACATGGACATAAGTAAATAAAGAAATGTAGATGTAGACACTATAAAGAATACTCAAGGAACTCAAATATAATGTAGTCTCAGATTTATTTTTTTCTCAAATAACTATTTTTGATGGATAATTTCAAGTAAAAGTGAGAACAACTTGCAGAAAACACACCTCGTTCAGCTTTAGTAATTGACAATGCTTTATGTATGTTGTAGTTATAGGCTTCGCCTTTTTCTTCTCTGCTTTTCTTTGAATGATTTGAGTGGCATTCAAAGCAGCTAAGAACAAACGTGAAGTTTGTCCATGTATTACTTTAATGCTTAACATGGCTAACCTTTGCTGTCAAGTATCTCTTGGATATGTGCTGACAACAGAAGTTATCTAACAGCATTAGAGGCATAATAAAATCAGAATCATGTTTTGTTTGAAGGGTGCCTGATTCTATTGCTTATAGGCCTTTAATTTCTTTTCTGTCCTTCTGACTCTTTTGTTGCTGGTTTGGTTTGGGACTTTTTTTAATTTTTGGTAGTAATTGTATTCTGATGGCTTGTGATCCACTTCCCTTTTAGGAAACAATAAAAAATTCAAAAAGTAGTTGAATCTGCTTGAAATGATCCGTGATAGGAGATTCTTTGTTAAATATTTATTTGTGTATTTTTATATGTTTTGTGTGTATTGTATGACATGGGAGGGGGCACATTATATGGCATAATGTGGAGGACAAAGGACAATTTCATGGAATGAAGTCTCTTCTGACAACTTTATGTATATTCTGACCTTCAAACTTGGGTCATGGGCAGTGCCTTTTCTTTCTGAGCTATCTTGTAGGCTCCCTAAGTTAACTTTTTAAAAAAATATTATCAAGTGGTAAGAGTTAGAAAAATTATAGCAGTGAATTAGATGGCAGTCTGAGAGTGCTCAATACAAGGAAGTTACAATGGTTCTGTTTTTGCAGCAACAAAGAATTGCAAAACTTGGCTTGTTTCTTCCACTAGATACAATGAAAAAATTATTTAGTTTTCTCTTTTGATATATTTCTTAGTAAGCAAGAATGATTAAGGATAATAATGATTGTATAGAGAGGGGAAAAAAGTTGTACACGGGGTGTTGTGAAAACTCCTTCAGCCAATAGCCTTTAAGAAACAGGCCCAGATTGGGTGTGGCCTCATTTATTATAAATGCAGATAAAAAGCATACATAGCCGATTTTGCTGCTGGATTCGGTTCCAGTTCTCAGTTCATGCAAAGGACTGAGCATTGCTACCCTTACTGTGAATTTATCCCCAAATAAACAAACCTTTGTTATACTCCATTCTGGGCTATTGTTGAACACTTTGGTAAGACAACAAATTGGCCCCCAATGTGATGCCCTGCCCAAACCTCTGCCTGCAGCTTTCTCACACCCCACGCAGCTGAACTACCCCTCTGCAGCTAAACCACTTCTGTGGTGAAGCTGTGCAAGGTTTTGAATTGACTGGATTGTCACAGCAACTTGGCAATTTCCCACCAGCCCAGACTGTGTGGCTTGGTCCTAGCTACTAAGCAGTTGAGTTACTGCCGCCATGGTTTCCTTCCGTAACTCCTCCACAGCTTCTCTGGCTTATGTGTCTCACTGCTGCTACCATTACTGTGAGTTTATGCCCAAATAAATCAACTTTTGGGCTGGGTGGTGGTGGCGCATGCCTTTAATCCCAGCACTCGGGAGGCAGAGGCAGGCGGATCTTTTTGAGTTCAAGACCAGCCTGGTCTACAAAAGCTAGTTCCAGGAGAGGCTCCAAAGCTACAGAGAAACCCTGTCTCGAAAAACCAATAAATAAATAAATAAATAAATAAATAAACCAACCTTTGTTATACTCCATTCTGGGCTATCGTGGAACTCTGGTATGACAACACATGGTGTGCTGGTTAGCTTTAGCTATCAACTTGACACAACCTAGAATTACTCAAGAAGTGATCCTTAAAGAGGAATTATCGAGATCAAGTTGGCCAGTGGGAATGCCTTCCAGGGAATTGTTTAATTGATGCAGGAAGACCCAGTCAATTGAAGACAACACTATTCTCCAAGCATGGAAGTCCTGAACAAGAAAGAAGAAAGTTGGCTGAGTTTCAAGTACAAAAATAAAGATTTCTGTGTTTACACTCTCTCTACTCTTCACTGAGGATTTGGAGGTTTTAGTTCCTCTATCAGTTTCCCCACACTAACAAACTGTAACACAGATTTGTAAGATAAAGAAGCCCTTTCTCTTCCAAATATTTTTTGTCATGGTAATTGTCACAGCATCTGAAATGAAACTAGAACAAATGGAAAGAAGGAAAAAGCCTGAGTAGTTGAATATATATTTTTGGAAGCAATAACACTAAAAAAAAATCACAATATGTCTGCAATTTGATGCACAAAATTTACATTGCTATGATATTGGTATTTATAACGTATATAAGCAAATAAAATTATATACTAACACAAATACCTAATGATTCTCCCAGGGCAGTCTCCTGGAAAAAAAAATTTAAATCAAGTCAAAAATTTAAATTAAGTACAAAAATTGAATGTGTCAGTATTTGAAAACAGACTTTAAATGGAGGGGAAGCTTTTCTTTTGTTCCAGGCTCTTGGTCCCAAATAATCACATAAAGTTTATATTAATTACAGAATGTTTGCCTATAGCTCAAGCTTACTACTAACTCATCTTTTTCAATTTAAATTAACCCATTTCTATTAATCTATATTTTACCATGTAGCTTTGTGGTTCTATCTGTTATTAAGCATCTTGCTTCTCTGAATGCTGACTTGCATCTCTCCTGACCCCTTCTTTCTCCTCTCTGTATTTTCAGTTTGACTTTCCCAACCGCCATATTCTATTTTGCTATAGTTCAAAGTAGCTTCTTTTTTGACCAATGAGATTAATACATAGTCACAGCATACAGAGGGATTGTCTTAGAGCATAGACTTGTATTGTTTTTAAAGAAACTGACCTCTCATTAAATTCGTAAATGTAATGTGCAGTGGTAAGAAGATATGTTGTTTAAATTAAATTTTCTATATTTATGAATAATGAAGTTACTATTGTAGTAATTGGAATATCATGTGATATTTTTCCAAAGGCTCTCTATAATATTAAGAAAAATCAGGAAAGTTAGCAGAAACCACTTGGGACAACATAAATTCTGAAAAGCTGTATGCCAAAATGGAAAACGTGTGGATACTAAAACCAGAAGGGTGATATTTCCATCTGACTTCTCTCCTCACTGGCCATTTTTGGAAATTCCTGGAAATTTTTCTTATTTTGTCTTTTAATAGTAAACAAATGGTTCAATGAATAAGGTAACTGCATGTCATAAAACATGATGTGTTAATTTTTGTATCTATACATATATTTCCAATCTTTCAGGTCTTATATTTTCATTTTAATGTCTTAGAGGGATTAAATTGATGTTGAGAGGTCTAGCCAACAACAAGTATACTTAATGTTTTGTCAATAGAATGAAGCAAAAGA
Organism: Dicrostonyx torquatus; assembly: GCA_028555095.1. Lineage (NCBI taxonomy): Eukaryota > Metazoa > Chordata > Mammalia > Rodentia > Cricetidae > Dicrostonyx > Dicrostonyx torquatus. Next base: position 827,106 of record JAQHUG010000232.1, on the reverse strand, counting down.
GGCCATATTCATATATGATGATACATTTATATAGCACATGCCCTACTTTGATTTAAACCCTGCCAGATCCACTTAATACATGTTGTCAATCATTAAACACATTAATAAGTTCAATGGTTTTTGTGCATATATTTCTTGCTTGTAAAGAATATTTCTAACTGTTGAAGTATAATAGAATTAAGAAATTTTTTCTTTGCAACAATTTTATAGTGTTTCAATAATTAAATATTTAAAAATAATATAGCAAATATTTCAGAAGTTTTGAAACTGCATCACTCTGTATCCAAAAGCTTATTTGATGACTCAAGGAAGAACCTCTTGATTTTAGTTTGTGGTATGTTGGGAAGAGAGATTGGCAGGGTTATTGTTCTTATGGGGTTTCAAGATGGGAGCGTGACTACTCATTCTTTCTTCAATTTATTAACTTAATTGATTAATTAATTCATCCTACTTTTGTTTTTCATATCTTTCCTGCACACTTGCCATTCTTTACCTTTTTGCACGCAGAGCCTATGAAGGGTTTCATAGAATATTTGTGACTGTGGCCTACTCTGATAGTCCAGTCTAAACTTTCATCTGCTTTGTGTTTTAAGTCTCTAGGTTGTTGGAAGATTTCTACTTACCAGATAATTTTAACCTTTGGGTAATTAGAGCTTGAAAAGTAGGTAATAAAGACACTTTTATTGTAGTTACCACATGACATAATTTTTAATCTTAGAGATATTAAACATTGTTGAGAGATCAGATTATACCTAGAGGATGATTCCCTAAGTATTATAAGATATTTATCAATAATCTTTATCAAAAAATCTCCCACCAATTGTCACAACCCTCCTTGAGAATATAGGGTCATACAAGTTAGTAGTAATACAGATTTTATGACTTGACTGAAAAACCAGGAAATGTAACTGCCTTTTGCCGAAATATAACTATAAATATACCAATTAAGAATAATTTGGATGATCACTAAATTTCGCTATGTTATACTATGGAGCTCTTAATGTCTTATCATATTATCCCATGGTAAGCAAAGAATTTTAAATGTTTTGATTCTTACTGGTAACATAATGTCATTCATCTGATCTACAATTGACTTTCAATAACATTTCATAAGAACATTAAGTTTAAATTTTTTATTCCATGAAAGCCCTTTAAAAAAGAAAAATGTTATATCATAAGAAGTTTGCATACTTTCTCATTGCTGCAGAAGATGCTTTCCTTTGGAGGGCATAGAATTTCTTGGAATTAACTATTGTCCCAGGAAGCTAATTAGTAACCATTAGGTTTTTTCTTGTCTATTGACAAAAGTGAAAACAGTAATTGGCATGCTCACCTTCTTGATTATAGCTCTTATATAAATCAGCATCCTTTTCCTAGGATTCATCATAATTTCACTAGAAAATTATGCATTGCTTCCTTTTTCTCAGCATTTTTAACTTTAACTTTGAGTAAAACACATCAATTTATTTTAAATACTTAAAATCAGACATGCAATCAGTTAGAATTCATCCAAACTGCATTTATGCAAAATCAACAGTTGAGATTTTTTAAGAATGAAATTATGACATTGAAACACCTTATTTACTCTACATCTACCCATGATGTCTGCTATCACACTCCTTGGTTTTCTTTTTTTTATTTTACACTTATTTATTATTAATTTATTTACTGCTCATTTTGTTGAAATTGGGGTTTAGTAGTATTTGAATGAATTGTGGAATTTGCCATACTACTAAGTGAGCCAAGGAGTGACATATACAATAGAAGTTGGAGTTTAAGATGGAAATACATATGAAAAATAGAGAATGGGGCTGGAGAGATGGCTCAGTGGTTAAGAGAACTGACTGCTCTTCCAGAGGACCCAGGTTCAATTCCCAGCACCCACATGGCAGCTCACAACTGTCTGATGATCCAGTTCTAGGGGATCTGATACCTTCACACCAATGCACATAAAATAAAGTTAAATAAACCATAAAAATATTAAAAAGAGAGAAAGAAAGAAATCACCAGGAAGCAAACTGGACTTGGGACTGAGTTCTTCAAAAAAGAAAAAAAATAAAACAAAAATAGAGAATCAAATTGTTAACACTAACTCCATTTTTGAGTATATTTACCTTTTATACTCTTGATAGATTCTTCTTTGAGAGAAATTAAAATAGATTAAAATAGTACTTTTAATTTCTTACCTGGAAATTTATTGGGAGACTGTAAAGTGACTAAGCATCAATCCCATCACTCCAATAGTGCTTCTTAATAAATATGTTAAAGTAAAAAAAAAAAACCATGTAAAGTATGCTATTCAGTTGAATATGTACTATATAACAAGGAACTAAGAGAATAATTAGCAATTTTCACATTGCATTGGGTAATCATGACTGATTGTTTTATTAAAAAAATAAACTTTGTAGTCTAGTTTTTATTACGTGAATGGTAGCTGAATTAACAAAACTGCATCTTGTCAAAAGTGACATTAGCTTGAAATAAGAAACTGAGAAGACTACTTTCTCAGTTTTTAGGGACCATAATTGCTTACCCATATGTGACTCCATTTCTGAAATAGAAAATATTGATAAACAATTAAACTAGTTTGCATAGGTCATGTGACTGAACTCATTCATAAAAGCCATTTCTTCGGAGCAGGAAAGATGGCTCACTACTTTAAAGTGCTTGCTGTGCAAGCGTGCGGAATGAAGTTCCGATCCCAGCACCGACAAAAAAGCTGGCTGTGGTCCCACATACACCATAGCTCCACCACTGAGAGGGACAGAGAAAGGAAGAATTCCAAGACCTGTTGGCTGCCAGGATCACAGTAAAATTAAACAAAAACCCTGTACCTACAGTTCATGGAGAGACCTAGTCTAAAAGGGAGCAAGACAAAGAGTGACAGAAGAGGAAACACGGCATTCTTCTTTGGCTCCATGGGCATAGGCATGCTCACTATACAACATGTACACATATACCCCATAGACATGCATCATACATACAAAAATCTCTTGGCATCTGTTTCTCGTAAGCATGATTTTATTAAACTATCTTTTAATATCATTAGATGACACGGTATTCACATATTTGCTCAACCTCATAACTGGAATATCCTCTTTGACTCATGAATACCATTTGTATCCCACAACTAATCCATCAGGAAATTGTCTACTGAGATCTACCAAAACAGTACTTAAAAGGGAAAACATCTTACCATTTCTGCCACCACCATTATGAGCTCTTTGTGAACTGCTTCAAAATCCTCCTGCTTGCCTGCCAGCCTGCCTCACTTTGCTCTACAATTTTCATTCACTTCAATCCTGCTAGACGCGAATATCAAGATACCTGAAAGCTTTGATACTTAAATGCTAACACAGTCACTCACCTTCACAAAACCTCAAAAACATTCCTATAGTGTTTAGAATAAAAATGGAGTCCTTTCTTTAAAAAAAAAAGTTCTGCCTACATTGGTTCATGACTGTTTCTCAATCTCTTTCAAATCTGATTTTTAACATCCCTCAAATATGCCATGTGTATTCTTGTCTTGTTCTCAGCATGTCCCATACATAGCTTATCTCCTCCTTTCTCAAAGCTGTCTCAAATGATCTTCACTCAGAACAGTCTTTTCTGACTGTTCCCTAAAATAGCACCTAAGTCAGGCTCTATCTTTTTAGCTGCATCATTTTATGATATTTATTATCAAGTGCATTTTATCACATATGTATTCATGTAAATGTTTATTGCATATCTTACTTTTTCAAGATTTATTCTCTGAAAGCAAAATTCTTGTCTGTCTCTGTCTTTGTAACTAGAACAGCTTTAAACAAAGAGGAGATGGTTAGGACAGACTTACTGAATGTGTGAATGACAGGATGTGTTTGTTTTATTTTCATTGCAAGTAAACCTTATCAAAATGAGCATAATATTAAGTATCAAATTTAGTCAGGTGGATTTTTTGTTTTTCTTTAGCACATGTGTTTTGGTAAATACGTTATTTATATCATATGACATGACTCAAAATATTATTCTGTATGTGTAGTGCTCTTCCTGGACTTCGGTGCTCAATAGTTTTTCTATTCTTTTATCCTTGAGGCTTCTGAGGCCCCGTAGCTGTTGTGAGTCACCACCATTATCATTTGTGATGGAAAGGAAAGAATACATCAAATTCGGAGCATTAGAGACAAATGGCAAACAAAGCACCCTTTCTCTACTAAATGAATTTCCCATGTAACATATTGATATGTTCTTCTTTCCACCTTTTTCAGTTCCATGGGCCATGACACGCTGCATTCAGCTTTCATGCAATCTGTGTCCCATTATCAGAAACTATTATTCAATGATTCTAGGCCAAGGAAAACAGAGATGAAGTCCTACCAGATTTATTAAGAGCTCAAACTCTATGAATGATGTAAATTCTCTTATCGGCTAAGAAAACTAACAGATGTTTGTCATTTCATTTAGGTTAAAAAGAAGACATTCACAAATTACCCATTGTAAAATGGAGTCTGTGTAATTGCCTCAAATGTTCTTAATTGTCTTTGCATATTTTGTTACCAGTTTTAGATGATGAACTTAAAATTTTTCTAAGGAAATTAACCTAGTACTAGACTTATCATAGCATGTCAAAAATATTCCCTCATTTTTTTCTTATTTTTTTATTGTTAAAAGAAAAATTTACATTTACTCCCCTTGTCCCAGGCCCTCCCGCTACCCACCTACCCCACCACCCTCCCCCTACTTTCCTGATGTGGGGCAGGATACCCTGTCCTGTGGAAAGCCCAAGGCCCTCCCCCCTCCATCTCGGCCTAAGAAGGTGTGCATCCATATAGAATAAGTTCCCAAAAGGCCAATACATGCAGACGAGATAGGTCCCTCTGCCAATATCATTGGCTTATCTGTCAGTCACCATTGGCAGCCACATTCAGAGAGTTCAGTTTGGTCATATGCTCC
>JAQHUG010000232.1:803268-815182 GCA_028555095.1 Dicrostonyx torquatus | reverse complement strand
GAGCCTTGCCCAGGGACCCTCTGGAATGTGGGACACAGCAAAGCTGGGGAAAGGGGATAGGATGTCTCCTAATCGAGCAGAGAGGCTGGGGGCTAGGGTTGATCTTACCCTGAGTTGAGCCAGTGGATCTCTATTCTCTCATTTTTAAGAATCTTTGTGCATAACTCTGAGCCCACCCCTCTGTGTGTATGTCTGTGCATGTGTGTGCGTGTGGGTGTGTATGTATGTGAGTGTGTATGTGTGTGTGCACATATGTATGTGTATATATGGGTATGTATGTACATATGCATGTTAAGTACTGAGTTCAATGTTGGCTGTCTTCCATGATCTCTTTCTGCCTCATTTTCTGAGACACGGTCTTTCATTGAACCTGGAGCTTACTTGTGAGCTCCAAAAATCCTCCTGTCACATCAAATGTTATGAAGCTTTCCCATCACAACGCTCGGTTGCACCCAGCTTTTCAGATGGGTGCTGGCGATCCAAAGTAAAGTGCTTATACTACTGTAGCTTGCACTATACCCATTGAGCCATCTTCCCTCATTTATTTATAACGTAGTGCTTATTATCCTAATCACTTGATAAACATTCATCAAATTGAATTATGGGTATGAATACATGGGTTTTAAGTTTTATGAGTGAGGAACTCTAACCTTTGAATGTAATATTTGAATCACTTTATATTCACAGTATATTGTGGGGATATTTAAAGCTATTCAAAATCTGTTTGTGGATTGAATTCTTAAAGATAAATAACCTTCCCTGTCTTGCAATGTCCGTGTGAAGCATGAATAATTTTTAAATTCATAGTCTAAGGTATTTTGAACCTTTAGTTAAATATTGTTTATTTTTCCAAAACTAATATTTTTCTTGTGGGGATGCAAGCATTCTAAGTGTTATTGACCAAATATTGATAGATACCATTAGAGCATATTTATTTTGCATCTATTCTACATAGTGTTTTAATCTATTATCTTACTGAACCTTTGCATGAATCCATGTAGAAAGTGTATTTATGTCACACTTTACATACAAGAAGACTAAGTCCACAAATTGTTAAATACATGAGCCAAGCAATAAGAAATATTAGGAATTATTAAGTCCATGTGTGTATGATATCTTCTCTACTCTCTCAAAACACTTCTAGGAAACAGAGTGAAAAGGGAACTAATTAAAGTACATTATCGAAATTATTTAGGATTGGTAAAGGACAAATTTTGTGTTAGAATCAGTGTAGGAATGCAAGAAATATTGAGTATGCTTGTTAACATTTAAAGGACTAGAGAGGGGATTGTTCCACAGAGAAAAGTGTTTTTTACTAGGTACGTCGCATTGCCATGATCTGTAAGAACCTTAGAAACATCCAAGAATCCTGTTTGAGTTTCTTAAGGAGAAAGAATCCAAATTTTCACTGTCCCATGACTTAAATGATGAAGTGAACAAATCTGAAAGCTCTGAATTGTAAGGCATGGTAGCACACACCTTTAATGCCAGACCTTTGGAGGCAGAGGCAGGTGAATCTCTGTGAGTTCAAGACCAGCCTGGTCTACAGAGTGAATTTCTAGACAGCCTGTTACACAGATACTGGGCTGTTACATGGAGAAAACCTGTCTCAAAACAAACAAACAAAAACAAAAACAGAACTCTGAATAGCTAAGGAATTGTAATGACATAGGTGATTAGTCAATTCTGTAGACATTTTTAGTTACTGACTTCTGGATGTTTCTCTAACTACTGCTCAGCAAGAAAATGGAAAGTCCTTAAAATTCTACATTTTTTTTTTACAGAACCATGTGTCAACTGAGACATGTTTGTAGGAGAAGCCTATTATCGTTTTAATGACTATATTAGCATTAATGTTGTTGACATAATATTGTAAAGAATAAAATGAGGGCCTGTAAATAACTTTGTTGGTGGCTATAAAGTTCTATGTAATGTATAGCTAATGAAAGTAATAGTTCTATTATAACTGTGCTTTGGGGAAATAAAATATGATTTAAAAATCACACTGTGCTTCTTATCACTACTGTTGGGTATGAACTTGTTTTCTTGTGATTTAAGTTAATGGGTGAGTTTTACATGTTTTTATATAAGTAAGTAAAGGAAAAGTGTTCACAGATACATTGTTGTCTTGACAGTCAAAATGACGTGGTTTTCCTCGTAAGTACTTTCAGAACTAGACCATCTAGTTCTACCTTTGCAAATAGAGAAAATAAATGCTTGTCTAGGATTCATTTTTACTGGCTATTAGAACTCCTGCCTTTTTTACTAGTGCTGTCATCTCTCAATTCAATTAAACTAATATATGTATTAAGCATCATAATATGCCAGAAACATAATATGCCAGAAAGGATCATTCTGTGAATGTTCTTCATTTGTGGAAAATAATTTTGTTAGACTCAAAGTACTGGGAAACTGAGTTACAGCTCAAACTTAGTGACCACCTCCTATTCACAGTCATGGTACGAAATGCCAGATCAGAAGTTCAACTATTGTGCTTGTTGGAAAAGTTTCATTCAAATTTAGCAAAGAAAGACAAATCCCAAGAGGAGTATTTCAAATTGATATCCATCATAACATAACATAACATAACAGCAAAATGTGAGAATTTTAGATCATGGCAGATTGCACGGCAACAACTCTCTGCTTGGTGTTGTGATGACTAATTTGCAAGTTTTCACTGTTTAGCAGATTGTACACACCTTGAGGGGAGACTGCAGAGCAGACTTTCAAAGAGCACAGAACAAAATGTTAAAAAATAGAAGATCTACTGAAGACTCTAGCTTCAAATCACCATGTTATTGGCAAAGGATTTGACCTTTTTCAACTCAGATTCCTGGCTTTCAGAACAAATGAATTGAACTAGTTAGAGATGTTTTATTATTAAAGTATAAATCAACGTAAGTTATACTGAATCCTCTAAAATCCCAAACAATCATTTTTTGCAGATTATAATATTATGCATACAAATATATGTACATAATTACACAAACTAAACACAATGTATACATATATATTGGTCTGGTCAAAATTTGCCTGGAATGACATAATGGCTATTGTTAAAAACACGACAAAAATGTTGATCAGACTGTGTATAAGACAAACCATTATACTCTGGGATAAGAATGTAAGTTAACACAGTTACTATAAAAAAAAATTGGAGTTTGCTCAAGGAACTTTCTCTTTTTTTTTTTTTTTAAGGTTTTTCAAGATAGGGTTTCTCTGTGGCTTTAGAGCCTGTCCTGGAACTAGCTCTTGTAGACCAGGCTGGTCTCGAACTCACAGAGATCTGCCTGCCTCTGCCTCCTGAGTGCTGGGATTAAAGGTGTGTGCCACCACCGCCCGGCTACTCAAAGAAGTTTCATGTGATCCAGCTACACCATGTGTACCATATACTTATTTTTTGTTGTGGTACTATTATTCACAATACACAGGATATACAATCAGCATCAGTGCTCACAATAGAGAAATAGCTAAAGAGAATGTGATATAAGCACAATGGATCAAAATCATGAAATAATGTTACTTTGAAGAAGCTACATGGTTCTGGAAAATATAATAGTACATGAAATCGTCCAGCTACAAAAAAAATTTTGTGTATTCTGTTACATGTAGGAAAAATGAAACAGATAAACAACCAAGAAACAGGACAACATTCCCTGAAAATAGAAGGCAAGCATTTAGAGAAGGGTAAGAAGATGGAAAGTGGTGAGACAGTGAAAGAAGGGATTAGGGAGAGTATATAGAAGCAATGCATAACATATGTTTTTATGGCAATGCCACAGCCAAATTCATTCATTTGTAAAAATTAATATGATTAAATGAGTATAGCAAAAAAGTAAAAGTGTATTATTGATATTAAAACTAAACTAGGTGTGGTGGTGACCACATAAAATTTCAACACAAAAGAAGACTGCCCTATACAGGAGGATGAACACTGTGGAAATCATTTGAGTTATAAATGTGGCTTTAACATTAAAAATAGACTCAATAAACAGAATTCTCTGTAACTCCAACACCCTGTGATTCTATGAAGAATTTGTTAACTTAGACTTTGTCACACTTCAAAATGTGAAAAGTCAAGGTTCTAACATTATGCCAAAGAGGCAGAGAGGCTCTTTATGAAGCATTTTATATTTCTCAGCACCTGTGATACATATAGATTTCAGTTTCCTTACCTAAAGATCTCACCATCTTATCACAGACTAGTGTGGGATGTGTTTGTACATGGAACATTTTTCTCAGCTGCTTTTAAATTAAACTGTCACATTATCTACTGCTAACTACACAGTCACAAGATTTATTAACTGAGTAAATTTACTAAGCAAACAAAATGTTTTAGTATTGTGTATAATGTATATTATTTTGGTAAATAATCATGTAGAGTTCAAAATCACTGAAAAGCTGTCTCTGAAAGTAGGGTTGCTTCCTGCCCACATCAAACCCAAATGTGGTTGTCACACTGTGTCTTCAAGACCCCTGTCTGAATAAGGGCTGTATCCTTTCCCCAACAAAGGAAAAGAGTACAAAACAGCCCACATATAAAATGCTGTATCCTTGAAAACAGTTAGACATGACTAGTTAGAGATGTTACTGTCATATTCCACCATATAAAAGTGCCTGTAGTGGGAAAGAAAAGCCTGTAGGTCAGTCATGAGTGTTTTGCCATGGCATGCTCATTCACAGAGAGACAGTTCTGTTAGAAATTTCCTCTTTCCTCAGCTCCCCTAGGTGGGTTCTGCTGGACATTGTGAGTACCAAATTAATGACATCATCTTAATCTGTGACAAGAGAATTAAGTATGTTAAGAAAATTTTAGACATGAAATAAAAGCATTAAAGTTAATCAGAGAAATTTCATAACTTGGAGAATTTTAATGTGTCATTTCATTCTATTAACCAAACCTGCTTTACACCTTTTTTCCCAAAACCTAAATAGTAATAAAGGTGAAAAAATACTGTGCTCAATTAGTTATTAGTAGAAGGAGTCAAAATCATGTATGAAGTTAGTTTCCCAAATATAAACTCTGGTAACATTTCTTATTTTCTGACTGGTGTGCATCATAATTTTGCAGTAATTTATTTTTGTTAAAAGTAGATGGAGGCAAGCTGCTAAAACAGCCTAAATTCTTGAATCCTCTGCTGATAAGTACATGTAACCAAGGCCTGGCTGCTCTACCTAGATGAGCCTTCCAGTTATCAACCAAGCTGTCATGTGTTCCTGGCAAATAAGAAAGAAGTCCTCGAAGCAAAAACATTTAGTTCAGCAACCATTAATTGATCATTTCTGTACTTGCTATGAAGTACAAGTTGCAGTGACCAGTTTCAAAGGACCTGGGCAATTCATTCAGGCAAGGGTGGGGTCAGGCTTCAGGAAGAACTGACTATTTGTTTACAGTCCAGAGAATCTAGTTTAACTGCAAATGAAGTATACAGTGGGTAGCATCTTTCCATAGAGAGCTTTCACAGCAAACTGATTTATTGGCTGATAGTTGAAATTGAGAAGAGCACAGAAAGGAAATGTGTAGAAACTTAAAGAGTGTGGCATGTAAATTAGCAACAAATGCCACAAAATGTAATGGATAATAATAGTAAAGCTTTTTGTCTGAGAGAAAAATACAGGTTAAAAGTTTTTACTCTGTGTGGGAGTTCATTTTTCTACTAACAATAATTTAGTGCCACATTGTCTCCTAATTAGATAATATACCAGTAGGAAATCATTACTAAATTTTGCATTTTAAGCAACATGATCAACATATTTAAAATAATAATGAAATTAACAAGAATTATATCATTCTATGCTGGAAATTATAGTACGTGTCATATATATATATCTCATATACCTTTCACACAGTACAAAATCTAAAACACTCCTTCAAAACTAAAGGCAAAGTAAAATTGAGGAAACATGGTCATAAGTTTAAAAGGACTGACCAATCCTGATTCTGTAACTCACAATATAATGTGAGTATCAACTTACGTTGTATTTCACACTTGTACAATTTAATAACTTTTTGATTTGGTTGAGATTACTACCTGAAAGTTTAAAGCCATTACTTAGTAGATTGCTTTGACATTACTTTGAAAAATGTTTGGGAAAATTAATTATGTTATTTCCTTTAGTTCATACAGCATAACTGTAAGTCTTTATATTATTATTTTTGCTGTTTTTCAGCTCCTCTGACTGATAAGCCTCCCAAGCTTCTGTATCCTGTGGAAAGTAAACTAACAATTCAAGAGACTCAACTAGGTGAGTAATTCAGTTTTGCTTAATGTGCCTTTCTCCAATACATTTTAATAGCTAAAGAAGTCTAAGTCATAGTATTAGGCATGTTATACTCAAAACTGCAGAGGCCAATCCCTGCAATACTTTCTTTGTAACCAAACCATGCATATAATATTTAAATAGTTATTGAGAAGGAGATAAGCTTAAGATTTTAATAGTATTATTATAGCATATTGTAACCTCAAGTTGCAGTGGTTGAATTGATTTTTAAATAGACAGTATGGAACCGTGTGATTTATAATACTACATAATGAATTAAAATACAATTTTTGAAATTGATAAAAAAGATCAAGTTCTTTAAAATTAATGTCAATATTATAATAAAAACGTGTTAAAAATTTCATCCAAGTAAAAGAGACAGGTGTGGTAGACTATTTGCTTGGCATTACAGGGCATGAGATTTGAGCCTTTGTACTGAATATCATTGTGATTTTTTTAAGTATAATGTTGAGTTCTCATGAGCGGTCATGTTTATATACACATTGTGATAATTTCTGCAGACATGTATTTCTAAGAAATTGGGTAAAACTTGAAACATCTTGGGTCAAGAATAAAGGAGCTTATGATAGAAGTTAGATGTAATGAATATACCCAAATAGAAGTCATATTATACTAATTAAGTTTTTCATAATGTGTTACCAAAATTTGATTAAGTTGCCTTTGATAAAGAAACTAGTAGATTTATACATGAGATCATGGACACAATAGACTTGCCATAAACATGAAATTTTACATAAACGGGAGTTGTATCAAATTTATATTGGAAGAAGTATAAGATTTTTACCAAATTTGGGTACATTAACAAGGAAATTGTGAATCAATTTTAGAAACAAAGATAAAATATAATGATCTTTACTCATAACATAAGCACATTGTTTCAAATTTCCTCTTAAATGTACATAATATATTATTTTCTTTGCATTTTTATTTTATTTCAAATTTTCAATGAAGAGAAATAGGTCAACAGACAGAAAAAAACTTCTATAGAAATGTATTCATTTTTAGTGATTAAGAAGAAAAGATTATCAAACGTATACTTCAGTTGTGTATTCACGTTGTTAAGGAACTCCTTATGTAAATTATTAAAGAACAAAAATACCCTTAATTTTTACAACAAGAAAGAATCAGTTGTCCATTTAGCTATTAAATTTTTTTAATATTTTTTATTATGTATACAACGTTCTGTCTCTAAGTACATCTGCAGGCCAGAAGAGGGCACCAGACCTCATTACTGATGCTTGTGAGCCACCATGTGGTTGCTGGGAATTGAACTCAGGACCTTTGGAAGAGCAGGCAGTGCTCTTAACCACTGAGCCATCTCCGCAGCCCTTAGCTATTAATTTTTAACTGTGAATTTGGGAAAAATTCTGAGTAAGGTGACCCAGACCCAGAAAGATGAACATGGTATGTATTCACTCATAAGTGTAGACTAGCTCTAAAGCAAAAGATAACGAGCCTATTAACAGTACATGACCCTAGAGAAGCTATGTAACAAGGTAAACCATAAGGTAAACATATATAGATCCACTTGGAAAGGGGAAATAGACAAGATCTACTGACAAAATTGGAAGTGTGGGGGGTGGAGAGAGAAGGGAGAGTGGAAGGGGAACATGAGAGGAGAAGGGGAAGGATGAGAGGAGAACTTGAGGAAAATGGACAGTTGAGATGCGAGAAGGGCAGAGAGGGAGAGCAATGAAAGTGGTATCTTGATTGAGAGAGTTATTTTGGGGCTAGCAAGAAACCTGGCACTAGAGAAATTCCCAGGAATCCACAAGGATGGCCCCAGATAAGACCCAAAGCAATAGAGGAGAGGATACCTGAACTGGCCTTGCCCTGTAGTCAGACTGATGAATGTTTTAAATGTCAGCATAGAACCTTTATCCAGGAACTGATGGAAACAGAGGCAGAGACCTGCAGTGGAGCACTGGGCTGAGCTCCCAATGTCCAGCTGAAGAGTGGGAGGACTGAGAATATGGTCTTTGCCTCTTACCTATCATAAATTGAATAATTTGTAAAGTTGTTTTTAATATTGTTTTTATTCTTGGAAAACAATCATAAAGACGAAGCAACCACATCACAGTGAGATGAAAAGGTTCCATGCCATGTGGAATGTTTTCTATGTGTTCATTTGAAGAAACATGGTGATGCCTTTTCACAAAGCACTAACTCCTTTATTAACATTGGTCAAGAAAAAGTCAGATTTCTGTAACCAATTGAATTCAAGGCATCAATCTAAAATTTTGATTATTTTATACAATATTTCTCTAATAATTCCTAATTCCTATTTTCAGCACATAAGATAAATAATTCATCAAATGGATAAATGTAGCCTAAATTTTTGTCTCTTTTGGTAACAGTTTATTTGAAAGAACAATCCATCTATTGCTGCTAATGGTTTAATAAGGGGTCCAAAAGAGAAACAGGTGATGCATGCCTGAAACTTTAGCACTGTGGAGGCAGAAGCAAAAGCATTGTGAATTCCAAATGTGTCTGGGATACCCAGTACTGCCCACACCGTCTTTGGCTACTTACAAAGCCTCTGTCTGATAGAAAAAAAAAGTGAAAATTGAAAAAGTATTAATAAAGGATCCCAGGCACCTAGAAATACCAGGTTTTACAATTTTGACTTTGACTTATCATTTTTATAAAGACTTCAATTTTGTATTTCTTGGATAGGAAAATCTAGCAATTCCAACAGTCTGAATATATGGAATTCAAATAATAAGAAAGTTTTCTCAGTGAAAAGTCATTGAGTGGTTTTCAGAGCTGAGTAGCCTATATCAGTGGTAAAGTATCTATACAAGAGTCATCCTGCATCTTAAATAAAGGTCAGGAATCTTCCAGAGAATATCATTGGTCATGATTTCAGGGCTCTGTCTCAAACTGTACAATGAAAGCTAACCCATTCTCAAACCAATGGCTAAGAAGCTTATAACAAAACTCTTGACTGTGATATTTAGAAAATACATCTGGAACTATACACAGCTGGGTTGTTACATGTCTGATCATCTAATTTTAATATTCTGGTTGAACCAAATATATATCCAATCAACTCTAGTAACTCTAAATATCTGGCTTTACTACAAATAATAGTAAGCTTAATAATAAGCCTGAGCTGGGAAGTAGCACAGTGTGTAAGAGCACTTGCTGAGCATGCATATGATCTAAATAGAAATCCCACACATCTACACAAGAAGCCAGGAGGATACCATCAGTTTGGTGCACTGGGTGGGGGATGGAGACAGGAGCATTACTGAGCCTTGCTGGAAGTCAGCTTAGGTCCAGGTTCAGTGACAGATCGTGTCTCAGTGGAACAAGGTGAAGAGTGATAAAGCAAGACATTTGACGTTCTTTTCTGGCCTCTGCACAAGATCACATTTGCGCTACAACTGCACACATTTGTGTGCACATACCACACACGAGCTTTCCTCTCTCCTTCCACCGCTCTCACTCTCTCTCTCTCTCACACACACACAATAATAATAAGAAAAAATACAGATATTCAATTCAAAGGTTTGCCTTTCATCTCCACATTCACTTGGCATGTCCCACTTTCCTTTTATATGCTCTCTGTGTCCTGTTCTAAGTCTTTATCTTTTCAAATAAGAAATGTCTGTTATTGATCATTTAAACTGTTCCACTGTAGAAAACAAAAGACACTAAAACCCAAAGTACTTATTGAGAAACTATGCAATATTAAGTAAATGCATATAAAATACATAACATAAGGGTTATTGAATTGCAATTAATAAGTGATGACAACCTGAAGTTTCTACATCATGTGGCATCTGCACAATATTTCTAGTGTTAAAAAAATCATTGTCTCTTTTAAATAACTCAGACATCACCCAATACATGGACAGAGAATTCTTGGGCAAAAGGCCCAGAAGATACAGTGTAGACTCTGAAGTCAAACCATGAAGAAAACCCAACAGAGTTCCTGTAGACTGTTACAGTCCAAAGAATCAAAAGACAGGTATAATTGACTTCTTGAGCCTGAGCCCTGCCACTTAGAAATCTGTCTGCCTGTATGGCCAAGGACAGTTTCTTAGATGCTACCAGAGTAAAGTATAGCAGATTCTATTGTTACCAGAGATTCAAATGAGTATA
The DNA here is from genome assembly GCA_028555095.1 of Dicrostonyx torquatus. NCBI lineage: Eukaryota > Metazoa > Chordata > Mammalia > Rodentia > Cricetidae > Dicrostonyx > Dicrostonyx torquatus. The sequence goes on along the minus strand of JAQHUG010000232.1, from coordinate 804,790 downwards.
AATCCAAATTACATTTGACATAGTGTGGCACATCTTATTTACCACTTAAACTTGGCAACTACAAAAGGCCTACACCTCCAATACTCCTAAAAGACAATGTGATAAGGAGCCTGTGCTGAAAATCATCAACAGATGTGCTCTGATTTATATTTAATAACTTATTCTCATATGTTAACTTTGTTAAGAAGCAAATTCTTTGCTTTTGCCTATGAAACTAGATTTTTCCAGATGGTAATATCTAAAGGCAAGCAACTGATATGAAAGCTCAGATTTGTAAATAAATCTTAGAAAATGAACGCATACACCATATTTATATATCTGAATTTATATATCATATAGCTGTATATACATTTATTTAATTGAACTGTAGACTAAATTTTTAACACCACACTAGAAATTGGTACTACTTACCTGCTTTCACCATATTATAGAGCACAAATTTTTAAATTTTAAGGAGATTCAAGGAAAAGTGATCAAAATATATATAACAGATTGCAGTCAATATTTTTATAGGAAAAATTCCTTGTCATGGAACTTACATATCACTAAAAGGGTTTTTAATATACATAATTTTTGCCTTCATTGCTATGATTTGTATGGTGTAGAATATATTAAAGGTATATGGCATGTTGTTGGGAGAAGGCTGCTTGTTGGTTCCCAGCTGCCTGGCTAGCTTAGACCTGAAGTAATCACACAGAAACTGTATTATTTAAATCAGTTCTTGGCCCATTAGCTCTAGCTTCTTATTGGCTAACTTCTACAAATTAATTTAACATATTTTTATGAATCTCTGTTTCACCACGTGGCAGTGGCTTACCAGCAAAGTTTCAGCAGGGCTGACTTTGGCGGTGGCTCCATGGCTTCTCTCTGAATCTGTTGTTCTTTCTCCCAGCATACAGCCTAGCTTTTGTCACTTAGTTCTGTTCTATTAACAGGGCAATCCAGATTTTTTTTTTGAATTCTTTTTTTTTTTTTTTTTTTGGTTTTTTGAGGCAGGGTTTCTCTGTAGCTTTTTGAGCCTGTCCTGGAACTAGCTCTTGTAGACCAGGCTGGTCTTGAACTCACATGGTCTCGAACTCACAAAGATCCACCTGCCTCTTCCTCCCGAGTGCTGGGATTACAGGCATGCACCAACACCGCCCGGCTCAAGCAAGTTTTCTTTATTCATCATTGGTATTACAGCACACAGAGGAAAATTCCACATCAGCATGTGAAATGTATTTATTCAAAATACATAGCTGAGTTTTAATTACAATAAAACACCATAGATAATTATCTTATGGAGTGAAAATTAGTTTGAAATATAGGTTTCTTAGGCCTGCGTGTATAGCTGTTATTCTCTTGAAACAAAGCATCCAGTTTTTGTATAGTTACTACTTTACTAAAATGTACTAGGGAAAACTTTTTTTTTTCTTTTTTTTTCTTTTTATTGTGAAAAGAAAAATTTACATTTACTCCCCTTGTTCCCGGCCCTCCCGCTCCCCCACTGCCCCAATGCCCTCCCCCTGCTTTCTTAAGATGG
>JAQHUG010000232.1:754475-775467 GCA_028555095.1 Dicrostonyx torquatus | reverse complement strand
AATAAAATACATAATCCAGACATTCTGTGAATTTTCCATGTTTACGTGGCTTATTTATTTATTTCTTTTAATCTATAACTATCTGTAGTCTGTCTCTTTAAAGAATTTACCTTTTTTATAAGGCATTGTTTATTTTAAGACTCTCTCTATTTTTATTTATTTTTTTCTCTCCCAAGCCTACGTACATCCATACAACACTGTGACCTACTTATAGGTCTTTTAAGTCTGAATCTGCCTGTTGTGAATCTGAAATTTTTCACTATCAAGGAGTACTTTTGCTTTGTGTTTTTAAAATGCTAAGCTCTTAAGACTCTAAGCTGCAACAGTCACAGATCAACTTCAAGTACTGCCTGCTTGCTCCACCCAGTCCAACATGGCAGAGCCACTTGTGCTGAATCACAGTGCGCAAGGCCCTCTTTCCAGGCAAGAGCCAAGCTCAGCACTCCAACCCAGAGAATGAGCTTTTTATCTGAGTTACAGTTGAATCTGCTATGCAGAGCAATGTGCAGCCTGGAAACACCTCCATGTTTGGCTGCAGAAATCCACCATGCTCTCCCTCCTGATTAAGCCTGATCCCGCTGTCTGCCCTGGCATGGCATGGTTTCAGCTACCTAGCAGGCATGCAAACATCCAGTCCCAGAAAAGACATTGACATGTTTAATAACTGGAACTTGTACCGTTCCAAAACCACCGCAGCTTTTGCTGAGTCAGGAAATCTCTCTTAAAGGAGCTATGGCACACCGCCAGCTGTTCTAAACTTTATATCTGTGTTTAGATTTCCTTTTTAAGCCCCCTCAGGTTTTACATGGAGTCAGCCAACCACGTTGGGTGCCAAACTGATGTATAAAGCAAGGAGTGCATGTTGTGTTCCTGGCACAGAGCTCCCAGCCCCCAGCCACCGGCCAACTCAGCAGCTGGTTGCTTGTTTATGCCCAAAATAATCACATGACAATTATATTCATTTAAATACTGAGTTGCCCATTATCACCAGCCTCTTCTTGGCTAATTCTCACATCTTAAACTAACCCTTTCTAAAAGTCTGTATGTCACCATGAGGTGGTGACTTACTGGATGATTCTAAGGTACGTCAATCTTGGGCAGAAGAATCAACTGTAGTAAAAGAGGGGACGGCTAAGCTGTGTCCTGCCCAGCTACCAGCCACAGGTCCGCATGGCTATACCCGGAATACACAAATTACACACAAACTGGATTCATTTAAATACTGCCTTGGCCATTATCACTAGCCTCTTCTTGGCTAATTCTCACATCTTAAACTAACCCATTCTAAAAGTCTGTGTGTCACTATGAGGTGGTGATCTTACCAGGAAAAGTATAACCTCCATCCATCTGCAGCGGGAGCGTCATGGCGACCCTCCCACTTCCTTTCTTCCCAGAACTTCTGTTCTGTCTACTCCGCCCACCTAAGGGCTGACCTATCTTACAAGCCAGGCAGAGTCTTTATTTAACCAATGAAAGCAACAGAAATAAAGACGGACCCTCCTACAAACTGCCAGTAAGTCTTCATGGAATTTAAGTAACAATTGTAACACTCTATTTGCTAATCTGACACCACTGTATATTAAGCTGAATCCAGTCATGCTTGATATTTTGATGTGCTGTGTATAATGCAAGTGTGTGTGTGTGTGTGTGTGTGTGTGTGTGTGTGTGTGTGTGTGTGTATGGTATTACTAAGTGGCACTTTTCCTACCACTAGGGACTCTACAGCTGCAGTACACTTTCCCTATCATTAGGGACTCCATAGCTGCAGTACACTTTCCTTACCATTAGGGACTCCATAGCTGCAGTGCACTTTCCCTACCATTAGGGACTCCATAGCTGCAGTACACTTTCCCTACCATTAGGGACTCTACAGCTGCAATGCACTTTCCCTACCATTAGGAACTCCATAGCTGCAGTGCTCTTTCCCTACCATTAGGAACTCCATAGCTGCAATGCACTTTCCTTACCATAAGGAACTCTACAGCTGCAGTGCACTTTCCTACCACTAGGGACTCTATTTTGGGAACCACAAGCTAAAATAGGTTATTTCTTCCTTAAGTTGCTTTTTGCCTGAGTATTTTATAATAGCAAAAATAAATAAATAACACAGTGAGTACTTTTTAATTACCCCATGAATAATTGCCATCCTGTTCATAAATCTTGTTACTGGTCACTTTTTAATATACCCATAATATAGAAGTAAGTATAAAATTTACTTATTTCTTTATTTTTCATATGGTGGATGAAGTCAGCCATGCTGGTGATACAGAAATTGTTATTGAGTACTCTTACTTATCTAACAATTTTCTTAACATTTTGGCTTAAATGTCTTGTATGAGACTACACTTATTAATGTAAAGATTTGGTGAATTACTATTCATATGTAAAACTCACCCTCTAGGAATGTTTTGTCATTCTTTCAAGAAATACTATATACCATATTATAAACAGCTGGTTTTTTGGTTAATTTTTTGATAAATATCAAAATTATCAATATCAGAATATCAGAATGGAAATAGAATCCATTGTGTTAATTCTTAGGAACCTAGGCATTTTCTATACACATGAAACAAAAGTACCCTAGAACTGGTTATAAATAGATCTTGCTGAGATCTGCTTTTCATCAATCATTTTATCCTGTCAAACAAGGGACTTCTCTTCTCTTCACGTTCTCATCCATTTATAAAGATTTAATTTCAGCTGGTAAATTCAATTTTATTTTTTATTGCTGGAGTAAGAGATTTCCTAGTTTTGATCTAGTTTACAGATTTATAGAGGGCTCAGTGTACATGTGACATACATAGAGATATCATTCAGGGCAGCATGTCATTTTCACTGCAAAGGCTAATGTGTATGCATGTTTGTGCATATGCTTATGATAATATAGTATTATTGTATCCAAGTCCATTCAGGAGCCTATAATAAATTGTAATAAGTACTATGTCTTGTAAATAGCAATAGTTTATTTCTTATAGTTCTGAAGGCTGATAAATCCTATATTAAGGCATTCGTCAGTCTGATAATCTAGCGACAGCCCAGTTTTTGGTGCATAAACTGCCATTTCTTGATATGACTTCACAAAGTTGAAGTGGCTCTCTTCTGTGCCTCTTTTTGTGGACAATATTGCCTTTCATGACAGCTCTGACCCCAGAACCAATCACTTTGTAAAGACTTACTTCTTTATTCTATGGCTTTTGGCATTAATTTTTCAGGACAAGAACTTTGATGGGCCCAACTTTCAGGCTGTAACATATAGGTGTGGATAGAGACTTTTAAAGTATGTTATGAATAGATGTCTTTAGGGACACAGCATATGCAATAGTTGCAGGTGCATTTCAGAAATGGGCATTGATTTTGAAACTATTGCTTTTACGAATCAAAGGTGAGGATAATTTATCCAAGTGGAAGATTATGCACCATAACAAAAAGTGGTATCAGCAAAAACCTATGAGTAGTAATAAATTTAAGTGGCTAGAGTAAATAAATCCTCTGAAACAAAATTAATGAAAATTCACCCCTAGGTCTACCTATGCCAATAACTAATATTGACTTAGTGCTGCCAGTATGCCAGACATCATACTAAGAACCTTTTTTGGATGACTCATTTAAAACACAAAGTTGATTATGGTTACATTTTACATAAGAGAAGCTTGAGTCATAGAGATTTCCCAATGTTACAGTATTATTTGTATCTATGAAACAAACCTGAGAAGTTTGACTTATAGCATTTGCTTCCTAATCCTGTGATAAATGTCCTCACTAAAACAACCTTGGGAACAAAGGGTTTATTTCACTTTGTGAGTTACAGTTCATCAACAAGGGAAATTGGGACCAGAACTCATGGCCATAATCAGGAGGAATGACAGTGGAAGAACTATGCTCACTGACTTTACTCTAGACTAACATTTAGTTACTTTTTGTTATGCAAACCAGTGCTGTCTGTCCAGTGGTGACCCTGTCCTCAGTGACCTAGGCTAACCTTTATCAATTAGTAACTAAATAATGCCCCACAGACATGCTCACCAGCCAATGTGATGGAGATTCTCTTTTATTGCTAAATCATAATTATGACATTCAAACACAATTTTATGGTAGATGGTAATATTTGCTTTTATAAAACAAAGAAAATGTGTTTTAGAAAATTTAAGAATATCTTTTATTACCTTGAATAACTTATTAGATGTATTCCTCCAAAGGTTATTGAGTTTTTAACGCCAAGAGAGGTAGTAGATGACAATTTCTCAAACCTTCAATTTCTGACATTTTGGCCTAAACAGTTCTTGATTGTGAAAAGTGGCATCATACAGAAGAATATTTAGAATCTCTACCTCTACCTGTTGAATGTCACTAGTTGTACCAACCAAAGGTAATCTTCTGGCATTTTCCAATGTCTACTATGAGGAGAAAAGTATCTTACTACTGATCGTGACAAACTCTTGCCTCTAGAAATCTAGGACAATCTCAGGAAGAGAATTGAAGTATGGTCATAGAGCAAAATAGCACAATTTTAGCACAACATCAGACCTTCTCATTCCAAATCCAATGTTTTAAAGTCAATAAATTGCTAGTTCAGTGTCTTCTGTCAAAAGCCATGATCCAGAACTATAGTTTTGAAAGTGTCCATTTGTCATCCATAATAGCACAGCAAAATTGCTCTGACAAGTAGTATAGACCTGATTTCATCAACAAGTGTACCTAATGAGCAAGGTTATGACATGCCCACATTGGCTTACCTAAAGGGAAAGTGAGCCTTCACCCTTGAACTCTGGTGTTCTGTCTATAACTAGGGCCACTCAGCTTAGTTAATCCTTGAAGAAGAAACAACAGAATATCTCTTTGGTAACTATTCTGTACCATGGCTTTCACTTCCTGCACCCTGACCCTCTGTCTTTTGCAGATAGAATAATAGCAATGACCTTTTATATTCAACATGGTTAAGGGAGTGATAATATTTTCATAGATACTTGCAGCTAACTAACTTGTATATAGGACCTGAATAATCAAAGAAGTCTTCAGATTAAAACATAAAACAAAAGTTAAATTATTTTATGTTATAGATGCCTCAACTGTAGACCCCTGATGATTTCTAAGGACCTAAACATAGCTGTTAATGAAACTCTGTTCCAAAGTTTCTGCTATCTTGGGTTTTGTTATAAGTCTTTGTCATGTAGTCACATAAAATCGAAATATTTAACTATCTGCTTCTGTCTGTCTATCAGTGTGCAGTCAAATCAGAGGCTCCTAAGTGAGTAAAGGACAAGGGTCTACCAAGTCACAATGGTAAAGTGTTAATCCTGTCTGTGAGGTACAGAGAACTTGACCCCAAGTTATAATGTAGCATAACTGTTTATCTTTTAAAAAGCATTTCAATGTCAAGGCTTAATTAACTATAGTTTATATCCTGATGTACATTGAACTATACAAATAATTAAAGGTAAAAGAGCAAGCATCCATATTTACTTATTATTATTATTAATACTTTAAATTTCTATTAAAAAGTATTCCCCAGATAATATAAGACTTTGCCACTATGCTTTCTGTGGGCAAAAATGTGTGTGTGTGTGTTGTAAATTATAATTGGTTTATTGTTCTGTTTAAAGTATATATGGTTAAATAAAGGGATTCTCAAGCCCTTCTTTTAATTACCAATTCTGAAACCAATAGAACAGAATGCATATTTGACTCATTACATCTAATGAATTGCCGAGTTTTATTGGCAATACTTCCTCAATACATTACAAACTTGCTCACTCATCTCCTTCACAGCTATAATGAACACATTAGCTATTGTCAGCTTCCCACTAGGATGTAGAAGTTGGTTTTTAATTGTTCATACACATCCACTTGCCCTCTTAATTAAATTTGGATATGAATGTCCACAAAAACTTGTATGGAATTTAAAATGCCCCATGGTATCATCCTTTTAAAACCTTTTCCATGACTTTTTATTGCAGTTGGAATAAAACTCCAAAAACTTCTTTTGAGACATGGTCTCACTATATAGACTTGGCTGTCATAAAACTCACTATGTACCAGACTGGCCTCACCTCATCCTTAAAGAGTTCCTTGTGTTTCTGTTTCCCAAGTGCTGGGATTAGAGGCATACACCACCATACCCAGCTCAATGACCAAATTCTTGATACTGGACATAAAGTCTTACATAACTAGTCTCCTATAATCTCTTTGTCTTCTTTTCTCCATTCTTACTAAGCTCCCTGCATGGTTTGCCCCAAATTGACTTTCCCCAGGTAAATTGTTCAGGCATGCTGTTTCCTGTTTTTAGAATGTTCTATGAAGTTATTCCTATTTCTCTCCATTATAATTACAGTCTCATGTGGGTCTAGATTTATGTTCATAATATCTATCTTCCTCACTTGACTTGAAATGTCAGAATTACAAAGATGTAAGTATGTATTGCCCATCGTAGTTCTCCAGTGCCCAGCAAAGAGCCAGGGTAAACAATGAAAAGAAAGAAAATATTACTTCATGAGTTGAAAATTCTTACCATTATGGTTGTAATTCTAAAATTATTTCTTTAATTATTGTAGTATCTCCATTCAGACTGTAGTCTCATGTTCTTTAGTAATATTTTTATTGATGTTTCAAGTATTCGTGTGTTCAATACAATATACTTTGATCACATTCACCTCCACTACTCTCTCTAACTCCTCATAAACTGAGATCAACTTCCAATCCACTCCCAATTTTCCTCACCATTGTATATTCTTTTTATATATTTTTATAGCCTACTAATTCCAATTTCTACTGATCGTATATTCCCTTTATAAGGCCATCTACTGCAACACAGATGATTGATCAGTGGCCACATCCTTAAAGAAAGCTAAGTCTCCCTTCCTACAAAGCTATCAACTATCAACAGCTCTTCAGTTAGGGTTGGGGGGCCCCTCCACCCTCTAAGCTGATATTTTGACTGGCTTGTGCAGGTAACCACAACTGTTATAAGTTCAGAAGTGCAACAATCTTGGCACATCAAGAAAACACTCATACACCTTAGTTCTCCCAGAACTCTGTCTCTTACAATCATTTTGCCCCTTCTTCCAAAATTGTTCTTACGGCTTGAAAGAAGGAGATATGATACAGGTCCACTGTTAGTGGCTGAACAGTCCACAGAAATAGTTTATTTTTGTTTATTATTTTTCTGTCTTCATTTAGCCTGTTGCCCTATATTCTTACCTTGATAATTAAAAGTGAATATCATAAAGTAGATTAACAGGCCAGGTGCTGGTGACATACACCTTTAATCCCAGCACTTGGGAGTTAGAGGAAGGTGGATCTCTGTGACTTTGAGAACTACAAGAGATACTTCTAGGAAAGGCTCCAATTTCACAGAGAAACCCAGTCTTGAAAAACCAACTGACTAAACAAACAAAAAAGTGAATTAACAGTTTTAAGTTTGATGAGTAAAGGCAAATATTTGTGTGTGTGTGTGTGTGTGTATATATATAAAATTATAGTACTTATACTTTTTATATGGATTTGCCTTCATAAAACCCATATTTTAATATGTAAGGATTTTTCATAGAACACAATTCAAACCTTACAAAATTATATACAATGAAAATTTCATATTTAAAGTCTAGATTTGTATTTAGTCTTTCTTCCCTGAAACATCCAGAGTTTTCAGTTGCAGGACACATGTTTGTTTTGATTTAATGATTTCTCAATTGCTTTCCATTTATTTTACTTTGTTATTTTCAGTTTTGAGTTCACTTATCATTGAAATGATTGTCTTAATGATAACTAATATTGCATGATTCTTAAAAAAAGATGCCATGTGGATTTAAGTATCTCCTTGCATGCAAGTCTAATATGCAGCTATTTTATTTCTGAATATTTTCGTGTTTTATAAGATAATCATGTATTAATGATTTTGTTTTATAGTCAAAATGAAGTATAATTTTTGAATTTCAATAATATTATTATAAGGATTGCTGTATATTGCCATGAAGGTTTTTACAAACATAATTTTCAAGGTTTTATTTCAGTTTTCATTCCTTCTACAAACTTTAGCCAGAAATATTGGTTTTTGAGTTCATGAATATTGTCAAAGAAATTATTTAACTTTCTGTTCTCAGTAAAAAGTGACTAACTCCATAATCAAGACTTTTTTCTTACATTTGATTAGTTTGACCTTTTTTAGTAGACTAAATGTTATTGGTTTTTAAAATAACTTTGAACAGATTCCTTATTATTGGCTGTGTAAACAAGTCCAAAATGAAAGGATAAATTCACTCATAAATTGAGAAAAGAATAATAACTTGAGTCAACCTTTTGTTTTACAAGTCTATTTTTTAAAAATGCAATATGATAGAAGAAATTGACAGATTAATTTCTTGCTTCTTGCTCCTGCTTGGTGTTTCTCTTTGTGAACTTCTTATTGAGTTGATTCCTGGAACTTTTTGTTCCATTATTAAAAGAAGAAAAGAAACTTTCAGTAAAACAGGAAATGAATGAAGTAAAGTCAAGTAATTATAATTACCTTGAGGACAAAGACTTACTTTCTTTTCTTATTGGATATAAAATACACATCACACAATTTTTATTTTTGCAACATAATTTAATTATAATTAGAAATTATAAGTAGCAAATTATATCTAACATAAAATTTTGGTCTGACACTCATCCAAAAACTGTATAACTTGGTCATATGTGTGCACATGTATTGCCCACTGATTATTTACACCACGATTTACCTATTTGTGCAAATGGGGTTGAAATTTCTAAGTTAAATTTCAGTCTAATCCATTTTTAAACTTACTTTCCTCACTTCCTTGTTGAGATACCAAATACTTTCCTTGATATTATTAAATCTTGTTTTTTTTCTTGTATAATAAATGGGTATGGAAAATATAGGTGCCATGGAAAGTGACAATCTTACAAAACACAAAAAATAATTTAAAATCCATTTAATTGAAAAAAGTTTTTCACAGATATTTTATTACATTGCAGTTTTCTGTCTCATCAGATTAACAGTATTACAGTTTTTCACCAAGTTTATGTTGAAAAAGAAATGGTATAATGCTCAAATAACACTTACATATAGCTAAGTGTGGGTCTTATCCTTGGTAGATAATTTCATTTTATTTATCTCTCTATCTTTCTATAGCCATTTGCATAACATGCTACCCTAATGAACAGTAATTGTGTGAAATAATTTAGACTTTTTAGTTTTTACGGCATTGTGATCTAGTCTTAGGCCTTGATGCTAAATGTGACACTTTAAAGCAGTTCATCCAATTCTGGGGGAAAACAGACTGAAGTTAATTTTTCTGTGGTGAAATTGTATTGAAAGGTTTATTGGGGAGATTGTTGTACTGCTATAAATCTCAGTCTTCTCAGCCTATGTATGTATTTGTGTGTACATATATTATTTGACTTTCTTGCATCTTTTATATATTCAAACAGGTTTAGATGTGCTTTTATTCAGTTTATCAGATTCAAGTTTTCTACTGTATAAATTAGAAACAATTCTTCCATCACTAACTACCTTTCAGGGCTGGATTTAAGCTAAATTGAAATGATAATTATGATATAATTACATAAATGATAAGATTTTACTGGGAGGTTAGGTTATTTTTAACCTGAAGTAGGTTACTTAATGAAATTTTGGGGTTCTTTGAAATTCTATTTAATTATTATTCTCATTTTTCCATCATAAAAGTTAAGATCTTATAATTATTTAAAGTAATTGCTATTTTTCAACATAAGGAAAACTATTATTATATTTAATTATTTCTACAAAGCTTAGTCATCCATGGCTTTTCATTTATCTACTGCTGCCTTGAATTAATGAGGGATATAAAATAGCATTTCAGCAATTATTTATTATATTATATACTATGTTGGTAGCATTGAAACAGGTTTGAGACAATTATTTTTGTTTTATGGGACAAAGTGAAATTCAATAGTTTTAGAAGACACTTAATCAAAAACTTAAGTGTATTAGTGTTTTCTTGCATGTATATATCTTCACCATATGCAAACTTTGTCCACAGAGGACAAATGTTTGTATTGCACATTTTCACGGTTTTTTGGTATATTGTCTGATTAATTTTATGTATTTATATTAAATTTGCCCAATTTTAATTTTTGATTTTTTTTTCTTTTTTGTTCTTGTAGTTTTAGAAGAGCATGAAAATGCATGGTTAGGTATGTGGGGAGAATCTAGGAGAAGTTGAAGAGATGAAAAAATATGAGCAAAATATATTGTATAAAAACATTTTTTAAAATTTTTTATTTTATGTATTTTCCTGAATGTTTGTGTGCCATGTGACTGTAGTGTCCACAGAGGCCAGAAGACATCATTGAATCCCCAGGAACTGGGGGCTGCTGTGTGTGCTAGGAGTCAATCTTGGATCCTCTGAAAGCCATCTCTCTAGGCACCTCATCTTTTCTTTGCTTTTGCTTTAGGTTCTAGTTTGAGTGAGGAAGAGAGGTATTGAGACAGTGTCTCATACTCTGGCTGGCATGGAAGTAGCTATGTAGGTCAACCTGGTCTTGAACTCAAAAAACTCAGCCTGCCCCTGCCTTTTGAGCACTGGGATTAAAGGCATATGCCACAATACATAGCCTGATTTTTTTTAACTTTGTCATTCTGGAGTATAATGAACAAAAGTTTTGAACATCATTTTTATTATTACTACTTTTATTGAGAAAATTTCTCTTAATGTTTTTGTTGTTATTAACAAATAACATAAAATGCGTTTTATCCTTTTGGATTCTACTAAGTTGATTATTTCAATCACTTTACAAAAAGATGTACTATTTACAGCTTGACAAAACAGTGATAAAAGTCACCTTCCTTACTGTTTTCATCAGTATATTATCAAAACTAAGTTTCAATAAAAAATATTCACTTGACTAGATGTAAAAATGGAAATTATAGTAATATGAATATGAAATTTAAATTATATTTGGCAAAAGATTTATGAAGAAAACACAAGACTTAAGAGATGACGTCATATATATCCAGCCAGCACTTAATAAATACTTTTGAAGAAGGACAAGAAATTTCTTACTCTAGAAAATAGATAATATTTTAATAGATTAAAATGAGGGTGTATTGTTACTAAAGGAGATAATTGCTAGCACAAGTATGAAGATCCACTTACTGCTTTTCATAAAGCTCTATCCCATAAAAGCAAATAATTATGTTGTTATTGTGGTGAATTAGTAGACAGTAGTCATATACATGTGATGTGTTGGGTTAACTATTTAATAGATACTTAGCCTATTGAATAAAAGATGTTTTTATTTTAAAAGCAAGAGGGTTTCTTGCAAATTCTAATGGTACGTTATGTTAAAACACAAGAATCACTTTTAAAGAGAATATTAATAAATTAAACTGTATTATAACATAAGCTTCAAAGTTGACGAAAGTTGTGAAAACCTTATCGTGAGACAAGAGTCAAGGATAAACACTGACAACTGAAAGGTAGTGCAATTTACAAATGAAGCCACACACTTAAGTGGTTGTTATGCTAAACCAAATTAAGTCTAATACACTCCATAAGGAAAAAAAAGAACTAACACTTAATGGACAAGTTCCATTTCAAACAAGACTAATTATTAACACTCAAATTATTTAAACATGGCAGGAACTCTACTGTGATGAGGAAAGGAGCTTCATAATCTTTGAAGAGTGAACTACAGTGTTCTATCTAATTTAGTATTTATAAAGTATCTGGAGTGTAGTAGTTGTTGAGCTTTATTTATTCTTAAATATCACTAGTTCTTAGTAATGTGTAGTTCTAGATTTTAATCTGCAGCAAAAATGTTTATTGGGGCCTGTGGATGACTCTGTGGATTAAGGTGTTTGCTACTAAGCCAGACAACCTCGGTCCAATTCTTAGAATACATGTGATGGAAGGAAAAAAACCAAAAACCAAAATGCAACAAGTTATTCTCTGATCTCCACATCATGCTGTGACTCCTCCTCCCACAAACACACACAAAAGTGTAAAAAAAATAGAAATAAAACATTTCTAGTAGTAATTTAATGCATATAAACTACTTAAATTTTTAAATTTTGATTTATACATGGGTGAGTGCCTGCTTGTTCATCTGCTCATTGTGGTCATGTAGGTGCCCACTAAGGCCAGAAAAGGGCATTGATCCTTTTGAGTAGCATTTGTAGGCCAGTTTAGGCCAGTTGAAATTGGTGCTGGGAACTGAACCCATGTCTTCTGCAAGTGTAGCAAGTTTTCCTAACTGCTGAGCCACTTATTCATACCCTATATATAAACATTTTTAAAAATTTTATAAATTTGCCTATCAAGCAATGGATTTTATCACAGCATTTTATGTATAACACATACATAAATTATAAAAAGGTGTAGTATAGCCGGGCGGCGGTGGCGCACGCCTTTAATCCCAGCACTAGGGAGGCAGAGGCAGGCGGATCTCTGTGAGTTCGAGGCCATCCTGGTCTACAAGAGCTAGTTCCAGGACAGGCTCCAAAGCCACAGAGAAACCCTGTCTTGAAAAACCCAAAAAAAAAAAATTTGTAGTATTTATTATATGTATATTATAGTTTTGTATGTATACCAATATACGCATCTCTGTGAAGTAGGATAAGTAAAAAAAAAAATACAGACACGAAGGACAAGACACTGTTGCATTTTTAAAAAGAATACCATACTTGGATTCATTTGTATTTTAAAAATTTTTTACTTCTAATGTAGGAGTGGGGAAAGTGATCTGCTAAAGTGATGGCTGAAGAGAAGCAAAAGACTGAAGAGTGAGGACAGGGGTCCCACAGTGTGTTTCCTGAATTAGCATCATCAGCATCACAAAGGCACTTTTAGAATGCAATTTCTGGGGGCTTTTCTCTAGACCTGTGGAGCCAGAAACCTGGCAAGGTAAGGTGGCATGGGCAGTAAGTTTAACGTTAATAAAATCTCCAGATTATAACACTGGAAATAGGAATGGAAATTCCATAATTTCTAGTAGTCACATGATTTCTAGAATAACTTATGGGGGGAGCAGCCCCTAGAGAACTCCGAAGATAGTGTTGAAACTCTTGCATTGAAAATAATATTGAGATAGATTTTTTTCTCAATGTTTACATCTACCATTTTCAAATAAGAAAGCTGGGTATAGCTTTATTCTGCCAAAAATAAGGCCTATTTATTTTGTTTCCCAGAGAATAAATTCTTTCTTCTTCTAAAACAGAGTTGGGTAATGTTCCAAAAAAGTAATTACAGGCCAGTTAGTAAATATATGTTGAGACAGTAGAGTGCCAGAAAGCAATAGCTATATGTCTGTATGTCTGCTACTGCTGCTAAGTCAGCCAGGCCTGCTTTCTAGCTCTCTTTTTTTAACTTAATGTGTAATGGGAACTCCGTTGAGGACAGAATCCTCATTGCAGTTACAAAACATTCTCTCACTGGTTTCCTAAGCATTTCTGTATTATTTTCTTTTTTCTGCTCTCTAGTGGAATGACAATCAGGACTGCATATTTTTACAAATTGCTTCTTAACCTCCTGTACTCCTGTTTTATTCAAAAGGCTTGTCAAGCATCCAAGCTTAAGGAATTGTAGGGAGTTAAAACCTCACAGCCAATTCAGTCTCATTTTAATATAAACTGAATAGTGAATTACTTTATTGTAACAGTTTATCATTTTGGACCTAAATTACAGAAAAGTAGTTTGGAGATCCCATAGCAAAGATGGAAAAGTCCATTTGTGTAGGCATGGGTTTTGCAGTTTGCTATATAGCTCTTCACTCTCGCACCTTTTATATAACACTTTTAATATAATGGTTTGGATAAAGGTAGACCATGATCTTTTGGACTTTCTGATTTTACTTCTTTATCCTTAGTTGCTTAAGTTATTTAAAAAAATACCCAAAAGGTATTTCCAGTGATTTCAAATTCTAGGATTATTTGTGTTTGGTATGAGGAAGGATGTTAACGCTGTCTGTCTGGCAAGGGAAGGTTTGTCATTGCCTCACTTCTTGTTGCTTGGCCCGTTCATCTGTTATGGGTTTTTCCTGATAATTTGTCTTGTCTTAACAGTTGTGACAACAATTAGTTTAGAGCTCTGCTTAAATGTACAGCTGTGCTCTCTAGTCATTTTTTATTGTAGGAAATTATTGTCATAATCTGTGGTCTTGCTGTTTCCCCAGACATCTGCCTAAACAGGTATCAAATCATTCTGTTTCCAGGCAATCTGATTTGATTCTCCTCACACACATTGGTATGCTCAGTCTAAAGTATTTCTGTGAACATATTTTTTTGGCTATTAGAAAAAAATCCTCTATTGCCTACTGTACAATTCACTACTGCTATGGCATTCAAATGCTGTTAGCGTTCAAGTCCATGCAGATCCCTACTGCTAGTAATATTGGGTTGGACATTACAGCCATGGCCATCACAAACAGTCTGCTCTAGAAGATCCTCTTCGGATAAATGCTTTCATCTACATATCTGAATCTCACAGAGTACTTACTGAAATGCACAGCTGGCCTCAAATCCTAAACTATCTCATCGACCTTGAGATAATATCCATTTCTAACAATTCTCAGAGTGATGCTAATGTTATTGCTCCAGATAACACGAGATAAATCTGGTTGTTTGTTTCTTTGGTTGGTTGGTTGTTTTCATTCATGCTCCAGCGGTCCTTACTAAGATCAGATATTCTGAGTCAGCCTTTTCTCTACCCTAGCCTGCTTTTTACACTCTTATAATCTTAAGGGCACATTTCTAATAAAATATATGAATAAAATTACTATCTCAAGCCCTGCTAATGGGGAACATGATACTTGTATCTAATGATCTCTGAAATCAAGTGTCTTCGGTTCAACTTACTCAACAAACTAGTACTGAATGATGTTGAATTCCATAGGTGTTATATGAAAGATAATTCCCAGTCTATTTCTTAAGCAACTCAAATCATTTAGACAAGAGTAGAAAAATAAATGTGCAATTACAAAAGCATGATGATAGTCCTGAGAATTTCTGGCTAGTAAACTCTTCATCCGAGCTTTGAAATACAAGTTGAATCCCATGGAAAAATATTTGAAATATAACTGTGTGAGCTTGAAAATTGTTGAAGACATATTCTTAGGGATACCAGTGAAGAAGCAAAGCAATCAGAACTGATCAGAGAAGTTGGGAAAATTCTCAGGTGAACACATAGACATAAAACATCCCTTCCAAATTGTCCATGATTAAGGAAAAAGATCAATCATTCGATTCAGGCTTCCAAGTGAGAAATAGAATATTGGGAGAAATAAGTCTGGGTAGCTGAGAGATGTTCAAAGAAGATACACACAATATATGCATAATAAATCAGGTGTAGTAGATTCTTGATTATAATCATCTCAGTACTATACACTGGCTTTCAGCCAGGCAACCACTGATCCTAGTGCATCCAGCAGGAATTTTAACTGAATCTTCTCTTACATATTACATTTCTTCAATATCATAAATGCTAAATGCAAGATAAATTTCAAATTGTAATTTTCTCAAAATGTATACTGTAGCCAGACCTGAAAAAGTGCCAGCTCTTATTGAAATGACACCGAAAAGCAATGCAGCAGGTAACAAATCTGCCAACAAGAAACAGTATTCAGAATAAACATATGTGGGCCCAGAGTTCAGAGGCTAAAGTCAATTTAATGAGAAAGTTGTCACTACTCTTTTTTTTTACATGAATTAAATATGTTTCAAGTAGCAGAAGTCACAACCCAGTGGTAAATTGTCTGGCTGCAGAGCAGAACATTCGTTTATTTTGTGCTGTTCTTGGGGTCACCTAAAGATGAATGTGAATTATTGCACTGAGCAGAATTCTGCTCACTATGTTCCAATATGTAGTGATAAAACTCAAGAATGTAATTAAAGATAATTCGTCTGAATGCAAATATTGGTATTCTGTGGTTAGTCTACATCTATTCCAAGTAATGAAATTTTTCAATCAATGCAATAATACCACATAGTTTGTAAAATGGAATTCATAAACTTAAATGAATAAAAGAGAAGACTATTACTAACTCTTCAGCAAGTTAATTGCATATCATTATGGTAACATAAAGACAAATCATTACATGCCTACTGCGGTGGTTTCAATAGAAGGCCCTCCATTGACCCATATGGTACTGTCTGAGGAGGACTAGAAGTAGGAGGTATGGCCTTGTTGGAGCAAATAACAACTGGGGGCAGGGCATTGAGATTTCAAAAACCTACATCAGGACCCAATGTTGTTGCCTAGGCCTACAAATCAGGACACATCTCTCAGCAACTGCTCTAGCACCATGAATGCCGTAATGCTTCTCACCATAATAATGATCTAAGCCTCTGAAACTATAAGCAAGCCCCCCAAATAAGTATTTTCTCTTATAAGAGTTGCCTTGGTCACAGCATCTCCTCAAAGCAATAGGACAGTGATTAAAACACCTACTCAGAGTAAATATTACCAAAATCCACACTTTCTATATAGAGTAACAGGGATCCAAATGCAAACACGCATGCACACATGCATGCACATACACAGATATTGAGTAATGAAGTAGGCCTACATCTATCCTTACAGTAGCTGAATTTCATCCTGATGGAGAGGCTTTTGACAATGTTATGCATCTGTATGAAAGAATAACAAATTTAGTCTCTACAAGCTACCTAACTTCTGAAGTGTGTGTATTAAATTTACCTCATGGCAAAGATAGTGACATTAAAGGGTTGACAGTCTGGTTAGCTAAATAAAAATGGTCTCTATTTCTCAGATCTTTTGCCTGTCTACATTATTCAAACATTCTGCTGAAAGGTAATACGAAACTCTAGTAGCCAAATCATTATACGATAATAAACCACGTTTATGTCTTTGTTCAAGGTTTGGCAAACTAAAACCTTGGGGCCAAATTCAGGCACTCATTTTAGTAAATACGACATTTCTGGAACACAGCCATGATCATTTGTTTACACATTGTCCTGGCTATTTCCTTTAACTACAACAGCATATTTGAATAGTGCAACACAGAGAATGTGAGGCACAATGCCTAACACACACTCTAGCTTTCACTTATTCTTTCTAGCTCAATCTTCCAGTCCCCTTCTTGGAGAATTAGAGTCACTGAGGATGGATGAGATCCAGCAACACAGCTGGTTAACAAAAACTGAAACATTTAGTAAATACAGGCCTAGTAATTTGAGTTTCTGATTCCTTTGCATGCAGTTTTTAAATTCATCAAATTCACATTCCTTTCTTTAAAATTTTCTTCTCCCCATGTGAGTTCCAGGTACTGAGTAGTTCAATGTATAAAATTCTCATGGCTTGGGTTGATGAAAGGTAGAACTTGTGGTATTAATTAGTAGAGGGAGGACTCTCAGGGGGGAAGGAAGCAGTGTAGGGTAGGGGAGAATAGCTAAGCAATGTGTTCTCAGCTGGAGGCATGCTTACTGTGGATCCCAGAGTGACCTCTGCAGCATGAATTGAACCATCAGGTTGAGGTATGAGGCATTTTGGACCCATTTCCAATCTCATGCTATCACTTAGTCATTTGAAAGCAGGTACCCTTAAATAGAGGAAAACCAGAAACCATTAGCAACAATGTCTAGGGCACACGTGCAACCACAAAGATCAGTAAAAATACAATGTCCAATCTGTGAGTTAGAACATCAAAATGAATAAAAGTTAAAAAAAAAACTTTGAATGTGTCCTTTTGGAAGTTTGTATGCAATAACCTTTAAGAAGTAATTTAAGCTATGTTTCCAAAGTAGTGCATTTTTGTATGTAATAAATATCTGTTGAGTTTAAAAATCTTCAGCGTTCTATGAAAATATATGTCAGGGAAAAAAGTTATTTTTCTGGTAAGTAGTCTTTGATTCTTGATCAGTGTTACTGATGAGCTACTTGGTTAGTAAGATGATCTGGTTATGGTTATCACTGCAAGTATGACAGGAAAGTCTTAGGAACAATGCATACAAGCTTGCAATAATACTGCTGCCAGATAGCAGACTCTGATGAATCTCCATTTTTGGAAAGTACACTTAAGGAAAATAAAACAACATTACATGTTCCATCTGTTGAGATTTATAATAAAATAGTCCCGCGCTCTCCCAAAATGGCATATAATAAAGGTTTATTTATTTAAGGGTAAACTCACAGATAAAGTAGTGATCAGCAGTCATCTGCGTGAGTGGGGAACTGGCACCTAGTTCAGCAGCCAAGGCACTCACGCGTGCCCCTATGTCTGCGTATATTGTACCTGAGACCACATACAAAGTGGGCCAGCATCCCAAAGGCCTTTGGCCGAAGGAGTTCCCACAGCAATAATAAAACTTGCTTTCCAAAGAATCATTGCTACCATTATTTGTGTAAGCCTCCCAAACAACACGTAAGGGAATCCATTACTCAATCTTTATGCAAAGTCATACAGTGAGCCCATGGTATGGTTGATGTTGCTAAAGTTATTTCAGTTCACACTATAACTTTTTTACTATTGTATATGTTATTTTCAAATCATATCTGTGCCTTTTTTCCCTGGGAATACAAGGGATATATACCTTTATGGTTACCCCATTTATTTTAAAGTTTTTCATCAGACTAGATGAAATGAACATCTTGCTGATTTCTGTGTGGCTATATATCAGTACATTTCCACATCCCTAAACATTTTCTTTAAATAACATTGTCTTGAAAAACATAGTTACAGTAGTGATCCTTTATTCATAATCTTTGCTGTCTGTGTGAGTTTGCATTTTGTTGTTGTGATAAAACACTGACCAAAAACCAACTTGAAGAGGAAAGGCTTTTTCTTTTGAGTTTGGTTTGATTTTGGTTTGTTTTAGTTTACGTGCCCCAATTACAGTCTCTTACTGATGGAAACCAAGACAGGAACAGAAGCAGGACAGGAACTTAGAAGCCAGAACTGAAACAGAGGCCACGGAAAAGTGTTGCTTATAAGTATGCTCCTCCTAGCCTGATGAATTTGCTTGTTTATACAACTCAAAACTACCTGCCTAAGAGTCACACCACTTGTAGCAGGCTGCGTCTTTTCATATTAATCATTAATCAAGAAACACTCCAGAAGTTTGTCTACAGGAAAATCTTATCGCAACTGAGGATCCATAGTCACAGATGATTCACTAGCTTGTGTCAAGTTGACAAAAACCAAACCGGAATACTGGGGCTAGCGTCAGTTATTGTTGTGAACTGTAATCTATGAAGACTATATGGAAAAATTTTCAAATCAATAATTGGTAATTTTTAAGTTGTATGTTATTCTGGACAGTGTGATGAGTTGTGTTTTGTCAGGCTCTGTGCTTTCAAGGAGGTGTGTGATTCCTTGTCCAGTAAATCTATATTGTATTACTATATACAGCTCCACCCATCAGTCAGTCACGCAGTAGCTATTTGCATTATTATCACACTATCATGGTATGTGTGTTTAAGTAAGTCTTGTTTTACATGATAGCAGTCCTATATAACAAAGAACTGATGTCAACAACATGGAAATGATAAAATGAAGCAGCAAAATGCTTCCTTAACATGAAATTTCTAATAATAAAAGAAAAAATGTATGTGTGGTCAAAAAAGTCTCTCATAAGTTATTTTTGCTGATCACTTACTATGACTAATTTATAGATTAAACTTGGACAGAAGGCATGGATACATAGAAGAAACCATGCTGTACAGAGCATTTGATACTCCTTGAAGGTTTAGATACCTACTGGGCTTGTTAGAAGGTATCCCCACTGATAAAGGGAAAACTTTCATTTGCAAACGCTTCATTCATAGCTTTACATTTCTTTTGTGAATGAATGATTTTAGTACTAATCTTTGGCAGATGAAACAAAGGAAAAATGAAAGCAATATGGTTAATGTCTATATTGACTATCAATATTTTAGAAAAATAAACTGATTCTAATGATATTATCTATGCTTTTGCAGATAACTTATCAACACATGGTAAATAAAGGAAATGGACTTCATTGTCTTTATTTTAATATTTCTTATTTTTAATCCAAAAAGTCATATAATGTGTGTATGTTATAAATTAATATGAAGATAGTGTGTTTGGGTGACATCTTTGCTGGAGTTGAGATGGGGTTACAAATCAAATATAGGTTCATGTACTCTTAGATCCTCTTTATTATTCTTTGCTCAAATTCTCTTCCTGTCAGATGCCTGAAGGTTCCTGACCACTCCCCTGTGAAATCGCTATCCCTACATATGCCACATCCATCAGCAGAAAGTTAAGTATAAGTTCATAGGGAAATGGCTTAGTCTACAAAGTATTTTCTGCTCAAGAATTAGGACATGAATTTGGACCACTGCTACCATTTACATAGGAAAATCAGTCACAAATTAAACATGTATATCACAGTCTCTTTCCCCAATGCTCAGGGATAGTTGCACAAAAGGAGCCAGAAATACTTTAAGAGCTAGAGGTAGTGTACATCTATAATAAGCAGTATTTGTCAGACATGACAGTAAACTTGTATACATGAACTCACAATAGCTGTGATTACATATATAAGACCTTCACAAAATCAAGCAAACTAAAATTCCAGCATGGATGGGTGAAGGTTTCTAGAAGCTCCATGCTATCTGATGAGCTATTGGCAACTGATTGCTGCTAGGGTGTGGGTAAGTCAGTTTTCTTCAGGGATGTAGGCTCTGAGAGACTACCCATGTTCCAATACTGGGGAAATGGAGCAGAAGGATCCCCAGATTTGGATGGTCAGCCAACCAGTCTAGCTGAATCACTGTGCTCTAGATTCAGTGAGAAATCTTGTCTCAAGGAGGGAAGTAGTGGTAAGAAAACATGATCAATACACATCATACAAATGTATGAAACTTTCAAAGTTAAAAAAATATTTTTAAAAGAAAAGAGAAAACCAAAACTACTTTAACAACAATGAAAAAAGTAATATAGAGAGCAATTAAGATATCCATTGTTGAGCTCTGGCTTGCTCTCTCTCTCTCTCTCTCTCTCTCTCTCTCTCTCTCTCTCTCTCTCTCTCTCTCCC
>JAQHUG010000232.1:720110-754362 GCA_028555095.1 Dicrostonyx torquatus | reverse complement strand
AGAGAGAGAGAGAGAGAGAGAGAGAGAGAGAGAGAGAGAAATTATGTAAGGCATTCTTGCCCTCTAATTAAACATTTCTGTCTAACATCAAGAAAAGAGATCAAGAAAGATCAAATTCACTCTAATGGGCAGAATCATTACAAAAAACATATTGGAGCTGGGCAGTGGTGGCACACACCTGGAAATCCAGCACTCAGGAGGCAAAGGTAGAGGGATCTCTGTGAGTTTGAGGGCAGTCTGTTCTACAGAGCTACAGAGCGAGTGCCAGAAAAGGCTCCAAAGCTACACAGAGAAACCCTGTCTCGAAAAGCCAAAACCAAACAAGCAGACAAATGAGCTAACAAACAAAAACAAAGCAACATATTGGCAAAGATTAATCTGAAAGCAGTACACACTGGGGAGAAGAACTGCATGCTCTTCAGCCTCAGGGAGATGACCAGTCATATCTCATCTTTCTGCTTCACGTGCCTGTCTAGCTGTCTGTGAGGAAAACGTGTAGGGTAGTGGCTGCAAGGCTGACCGTGTGGTATTAATTATTTAGACTCTAGAGATAGACCTAGGTCAAATCCTGACAGTGCGAAATATTAAGAGCTCACCAAAGAATAAATTGCATTATCTCTTTAACGCTCTAATTCTTATACAAATAAAGCTCAATATGTAAATTTTACCCTCATTTCAAAAATCTCCAATTCTCCACAATTTAAAATATTTGCGGTGCTAAAATGATGCCACAACTGAAAAATCCCTGTTATGCAAATGAACAAAAATTACTGAAATAATTACTCAAACTTGCACAGGTTATATGCATATGGTATGTTTCCTGTCTGGACTTGCTTTCTATACCCACGATATTTAATTATCTATGCACAAATATTCCAAAATCTGAAATATACAAGCAGAACCGTAAAACTTTCTGAGCCCAAACATTTTATCTATAGGATACTTAATTGTTTTCAAATAACCTGTTACTGCTTAATAAATAAAACTATATATGCAAAAGTCTTCCCTAATAACTTTCACATAGTAGGTATGTGAAAACATTTAACATTAGTATCTTTACTAATTTCTCAATTCACTTAAAGTATTATATAATTTTTAAGAAAATGGGAGTAATGGTGAGGGACATGGGCATTCTCAAGAACGGATCGTTGAAAATAAATTAAGAAAAGAATTTTAATGGAAATCTTTTATTTAGAGCGAAAAAAATCAATTTCAGTTGTAAAGATTTTGTTTGTAGTAGATCCATTTCATTCCCATGATTTTATCAAAGCAAAAATAAGTGTTGCAAATTAAGATGTTACTCAAACATGTGGGATAGAACAGATGCTTTCCAAACCCTTTGCACTGGTAAGACAAAGTCGGTGGCCTTGGCCATTATGCCCCTTGTTTTCTCAAATAATACCCCTGCTTTCTGGATTTTGATGAGCTTGCTACCTGGAAGAACACATGATTAGATCTGAAACTAGATCACTGTTCAAAACTACTCTCTTTCATTTGGATTGGTATTAATTACAACTACTGCATGTCTCTAATAAGCCATTATATTTTTTCACATACCCTTTTGGAGTGGTGCATCCATAATCCCTTCTGTTAGGCCATCTCTTTCTCTTATTTCATGCACACAAAATGTTCCTTGGTAGCAACCAAATGTAATTTTTTTCCAGTACATGATTGTGTATCTGTCTGTGTGTATACAATCATGTGTTATCAATCCGGATTCATGTCTATATATACATACTAGATGATCTCATCATGTTTATATGATAGATTTTATTCTGCTATTCGTAAGATGAATTGAAAAATGTTCAAAACAAAAATTATGTCCTTTCCTTTCCTTCTTTCCTTCCTTCCTTTCCTCCTTCCTTCTTCTCTCTGTCTCCCTCCCTCCGTCCTTCCCTCCCTCCCTTTCTCTTTCCCTCAGTTGGTCTCCTCTACTTTTTCTTAACTTTCCAGCACTTTCCTCAGCTACCTGAACCAAATATAAACAATCAAGATATATTGGTTTCATGACTGAGACAAACTTCCCATCCACACTGATAGATTTGAGACAGTAAACATCTACACAGCATTGGCGTGGATGCAAAAAGTACTAAAGCAATAAGCACAAATGGAAAGAAAAAAATCTTTGAGAGACATCTGTGGTTAATAGTACATTTGGGATGACTTCCCTGGATACCTTTTGATTCATCTTCCAATTTACAATGTGAAACGGATATTTGCACATATTCAGCATCTTTAATCTGTAGAATTCTGTTTGTGACTATAGAATAAAAGTCACACACCACCACAAGTTTAACACAGTCCTCCTGCTGTTTTCTGTCATTTACATAATACTGAACAAGTAAATGTTAGTTTAAAAAATAAAAGAATAAGAACACAATCTGGCTCTCAAATTTTTATATGAATATACTTTAACTATTTTATTTATGTTTAAAAATATGAAAGAATAACCTTATCGCCAAGAGAATGTGTGTAAAAAACAAAACAGAATTCAAGGGTGGGTTGATAGTTGAGGTTAAACTAAATAATGCCTTCATTGCAGTGAGCACTTCTTGTGTTTGTCAAAGGTGACACACAGTCATTGACAGTGAGTCCATTCTTTCTGGCATGGGGTTCATTGTGCTTTGCAGTGCCATGTTATTCAGAGTTAAATAACTGTTGTCACTGCTCTATAATTTCTCCGTGAGTTATCTGGTTACTTTCAGACAAAATGTCTCATAATAATGGGGTTTTGTACGATTCTGTGTTTTCTTCCAGAAAAAAAAAAGTAAGGATCTATGTAAGGATTTATCTCCTTTCACATTGAGAAAGAAAATAAGCTTTAAAAAGTTTTACTGAACCCTCCCTTTAGCAATTATTATGTGACTTTCCGTAGGAGACAAATGTTACCCTCAGAACATTCTGTGTATGAAATGGTACCAAATGGTCATAACAAGCTGTGAACAATTTCAAAAGGGTGTTTTCTTCCTTCTCTGTCTCATGTAAATGTGGAAGGAAGAGCCCCTCTGGGTAAATTAGCACTTTGAGGTTTTGGCAAAAGTGAATTAAATGTGATAAAGTCCCCTAACACTTTCAACTGATGATCTTGCAAGTCCTTTGGCTGATTACCTAGGATACTACTCTGCTCTGGGATTCCACTGAGTCATTAAAATGTAAGACAGATTCTCTGGAAGAAAGAAACAAATGAATCTTGATTTACAGACAGTATGGCTCACTAAATAGCATTGTCTTTAGCCGACCATACCTTTCTAGGTGTGCCTAATTTCTCTTGCCTTTTCACTTAACAAACAAAAATCTGACAGAATACCAGCTGTAAAATCTCAAAGATATGTTGCAGACACTTTACAAGTAATTAGGAATTGTGCTCTCTAAAACTCAATACATTAATATCATTTGAGATGTATATATTGATGCTAAAATTTAGCTATTTTCCATAGTGGAGTATAAAGAAGAAATAAAAAAGGAAACCTGTGATGACTATATTTAGAAAAATAGCCAATCCCTCCACTCTTCTTTTTGTACAATTCCAAAATAAAAATTACCCTAAATAATACACACAAACATCTCTTAGTGATGGCAGATTTAAACAACTTGTAACGGAAATTTATCTGACCTTCCGTGAGATACCCATCCTTCTTTACCTTCATTATCTATCTTGATGTTATTGTTTCTATGATTCACTATATAAAATACCCAGTATATTTAATCACAAAGTCTCTTAGTCTCTACTGAATGTGCTGAAGAATATATATTTTATTAATTAAAAATCGTACATTCAGAATCTTGTAGTCTCTAATACATATTTCTAGTTGAGGTATGCTGCTAGCTGCTTTACAAGTTTTATTTCATTAAACTTCATAACCTTTTTTGAAATAGACATTGATATGACCATTAGTTTACATATGAGGAAAATAAAGATTTGGAGAGATAAAATAAATAGTGGCTTGTGATCCCTCTTCCAGTTATGTATTTTTGCATAATAAATACCCCTGAAAGATGGCAATATAAAACGAAATTTTATAACAAACAGAAACAATCCTGTAACTTGACTCAGCTCAACTGAATGTTTTGTTTTTTTTTGTTTTTTTTTTTTTTTTGTCAAACAAGAGCTGGGATTATAATCATCTGTGAGTTGACATTTTGGCTCAACTATGCTTCAGTAGAAACAACTCAAAGTTGGCAACTGTTTAGTATCACAGCTTCAGCATGGTCATACTTCTTATTGCACCTGGTATGTCCTACTAGAGCATATGTTCCAGGAAGCAGAAGTGTAATATAATAATAAAAAAAAAACCTGACCTTATAAACTAGCACAGGTCCACTTCTATTTCTTTCTTTCCCTGGATTGAGAAAGAAAGTTGACATAAAAAAGGCATAGTCTAGCATTCTGTGAGGAAATGGAGGCTACTCACCTTGTAAAGTGTGTTATTTGACTTTTATAACTATAACAAAATGCCTGAGGAAATCAGTTTTGGCTCATGTTTTTGGATTATTTTGGCTCATACTTTTGGATTATTTTGGCACATAGTTTTAGTTTATTTTGACTCACTGTTTTGGATTATTTTGGCTCATGGTTAGGATTATTTTAGCTCATGGTTTTACATCTTCACACGTGGTTAAGTGGTACAACAGATTTCCTCCCTGATGTGGCAGAGAATAACGGAAGAAATGCATATCAGAGTCAGCTATTCAACATACCATTGAAGAAGCAAAAGGCGGAAATGAAAAGGAAACCAAACCAGCGCTGCACAATCCCCTTCAATAATACACTCTCCCATTATTCTAAGAATATTCTAAAATGATTTTCCATCCACAGTTCTAGTGCCTACCAATAATGCTATCGACCCTGAGGACCAACTTTTGGGCAACATTTAATATCAAACCACATTCATAAGAGATATCTAAAATTCATCTTAGTTGTACTTAGTACAATGTTCTCTCACAATGGAGCAAAGTCATCACTCACGTACCATTTCTTTGTCTAGTACCTTAGCTTTTGAGGTTCTGTTTCTTAACATTCCATTTTTGCCCATTCTTTTTCCTACTCATGTATATTGTGGAGGTATCAAAATGATGATGTGTGGTTAACTTGAGAGAATGTATAGGAACATTATTTTTCCTCTTATTCTAATTTTAGTGATGCTAAGCCACCATTTTAAACTGACATTTAAACACTTTAAAATTACATTTATTCATTTATTTTGTGGAGATGGAAGTGTGTATGTTGCATCATATATGTGCAGGTTAGAGTACAGTTTGGGGGAGTTGGTCCTCTCCTTCTGATTTGGGATGTCCTTCTGTATTTGTGATGCTTTCATTAGTTAATGAATAAAGCTATTCATGCCTGACCTTACTCTGCTAAGCGATTGGCCAAGGCAGTTTTATTCACAATGTGGGGTGACTACACCCACATAAAACCTGAGAGACCTTGGGAAGAAATTCTAGACAAGAAACAACAGAGTTAAGCATGGTTTCCTAGTAGCAGCATTTTCTCAGGTGGGCTCTGTTTGCTAGAGGCAAGGAGAGGCATGATTCTTTTAAGAGAAGGCTTCCTGAGTCAGCATTAGCAGCGAAAAAAATCAGGACTTCATTAAGGAATGGCTTCAAGGTTTATGCTGGCTCTGGTAGCTGGAATAGGTCTGGCTCTTTCAGGAAGTCCTGCAATTAAATGAAGTCTGTGAGCAGGGTGGTACAAATTGTTTAATGGCATAGACCTGCTGGGTCCCTGGAGCTGGGGCGGTGAGCATGGCTCACAGGTGGTGAAAATGCCTCCGCCATGTTGGACTAGGTGGAGCAAATAGGCAGGGTCACAGAGTTGGTCCTAGCCACTTCTGCTTAACTTTTTTTTAAATGTACTCCTGGTCAGAAAATTATTACAGATACACAATAAGAAATAAAGAAATACAGATTCAGATACAAGAGAGCTCTGAATGGGTCACAGAGTTGGATAAACGTGGATAGGCTTGGGAGAGAGAAGAAAAAGAGTATAGACAGTTATAAAAAGAAATATGTTTAAAAAATAAAACAGTGTTTAAAGAGACAGTCAAAGTAATACAAAAGAGTACAGACAGTCATAGATTAAAGGAGTAAAGAAAAATAAGCCACGTAATGATGGAAAATACACAGAGTCTGGATTATGTATATTATTGTGTTTTCTTTGAATTTTTTGACTGCAGAGAGACATTTGATTCTGGGGGCTGCTTAGCTAAACCAACACGTATATTTTAATGTCATTTGACTTCAAAATTTGGGTCTAAGGATGTGTTGTTTTGGAAAAGAGGTTATGCTTTTGTTTCCACAGAGGATGAAAACCTGTATATTCCTTCCAAGCTAATGTGGTTTGATGGAACCCCCTCCCCAAAGGTCTCCATTTACATCCTTCTACCTTGTAGATTCTGGGAATCAAATTCAGATTACTAAGTCACCTGCAGGCCCTTAACCCGCATATGTTAATTAGGAAATAACAAACAAAAGTGTAACATAAGAAAAAATTAATTCTAGGAAATGTGGCAAAGGGAAAAAGTCACGAAATGTACCTTTATCCCTACCCTATCTTCTCTCTACTTAAAAACTACGATATAAATCTGCTTATTCTGTAAATATTTAATTCTGGAAATATTTGCTCAAGCTAATAACACAGTGACTGATATGTTATTACTGCCCATTTCTGCAGTATGCATTTAAACAATTCCATAAGCTGAGGACTCTAGATAGCTCACTAATTAACTGTCTCTAGGTCTGCTCTCTATACACCAGAAAATGAATAATAAGGAACAGCTGGGTCGTGCTTGTTACATGCCAAGGATTTTAGCTTTGAGACCTGAGTTGATTTTGCCTTTGTGTGTTAAGTGCTGAGTCCTAGAGAACCTTGAGACAAATAGTGAGGGCTTTGAGAATTGAGGGTCTGTCCTGATTTGTGGAGTGATAATCACACAGTGCTGCTCAGGAAAAGAGTTGATTCAGTTGGTGTTTCTTTAGGGAGAATCAAAGTTTCGCTGGGATTTGGCTAACTGGCAGTCATGATTTTGAACTCTATCCTCATTTGGTTAAGCCTATCACATGTGTCAAAATGACATGTTTTTTGTTTTGTTTTGTTTTTTCTTCAGGGAGCTTTGGGAAGGAAGCTCACAGCTTGCAACTGTGCTGATAAAATTCAGCTGAACAGTAGCATAGTTCTTGTCTGCATTCTTCAGAGATGCAAACCACTTATCTTCTATATTCTGTCTTTCAATCTTTCTCCTGGATGCTGACCTTTACAAGCATCCCTCCTTGCCCTGTATTATCCTATTCACCAAATGCCAAAAACCACTTGTTCAAAACATCAAAAAGGAAGGAAAAATGGAACAAGTGAAGGAGAAGAGAGAGAAGGAGGGAGGGAGCGATAGAGGGAGAGTGGGAGGGAGAGAGGAAAGAAGGAAGGAAGAAAGGAAAGAAGGGGAGAAAAAAACTCCCTAGAATTTTCTCACTTCTCCCAGATTCTGATGTCAAATTAAAACTGTGGATGACTCCTTCCTACAGGAACAAGCAGCACTTCCTACAACATTCCTGAATTTTAATTCATTAGTTGCACCAAGTATAGATATATCTGTTCTGTCTTTTTATTAGGGTCATCTTTCTTGTTTTCAACTAAACTGGCTGAAAACATTGTAAAGAATCATCACTCCTCAGAACAAAGAAACAGGCAAAAACTAGTAGCCTTGGACATAACATAGTTGTTATACCTCCATGTAGGACATCCTTTGAGATCACCTCTTCCAATTGCCTCATTTAATCAACTAAAAAATTGGAAGCCAAATGCTAAAGCCACATTCCCAGAGACCTTCAATGACACATTGAGGCTATAATCCAAGTCACATTCCTTTTTAGTCCAGTCACCTTTATGTAATGCTGTATTATGGTCAGAATTCCAACCTTTGTCTGTCACAATGTCCCGAATATTCTACTTTGTTCCACACTTACACATCAAGTCCCTCTCCTTGAGCTGGCCCAAAGAAAGCCCACCAAACAGCAAACAGCGGCTCCACCCTCAGAGGATATTTAAGGTCTGGCCCTCAGACTTACCCTTGCGGTTCTCCCTCAGGGTTTCTCCTCTTCCTCTGGAAACACCTAAGAATGCTTTGCTCAGATTAAAACCTGGATTATTAATTTGGCCTGATCTGATTTATTGCATCTGCCGAGAGACTCAATATCAGGGTACAGAAACCCTTCACTTGACTCGAGAAACTGTTCAATATATGTTTATTGAGTGTACAGAAAATGAGAACAGCTTAAGAAATTTTAAGCAACCATATGCATCAATTTATCTAATTGAAGTCATGTTTAAGACTTAGTCTTACTCTCTGACTCATATTTCTGACCTTCAGAACTTTATATGTGACTACTCAGTAATATTTTTACTATTCATGTCTCCAAATGACTTTCAGCAAATAACCTGAAGCTTTGTTTAAAACAAATCATATCATATTAAATATAATTAAAGACTCTCCATGAAATACAATAAGATCCCATTGGGGCACCACAAAGCACAATTATACTTTCATGGCATATGCTCTTTTAAAGCAAATTCATTCCTGAATTCCAAAGCCTGACAATCCTTTCTCAAAGTTCATATCAGCCTATAAATAATATCATACACAAAATAAGAACTAGGAACCTATTGTATTATCTCTATCCTGGATTATTTCTCTAAACAGAATCATCAACGTTGACACATATGCGGGATTAGTTTAATGCCAAATCAGTTATATTGGTATAAGAGTTAATTATAACTATTATTTTTAAAGATAATGAAATTTGGTAATATGCATTTGGAAAAAGCAGATCCAGAAGGAAAAGACAAGTTTAAATATTTTCTATACAAGATATAACAGGTTTGACAAATGCAGGGTTTATTCATTTAGATTTTTAAGGTCATTGCTAGGGTAATGGCCTAAATTATCCTTTGAAACATTTGAATAGTAATAAAATAGTCTATGAAACTTTGATTGATTCTGTTTTTTTCTTATTCAGAGAAGAAATGGCACCGGAAGAAAGTAGATAGTGTTGTTATTTGAAGAATAGACTTACACATTTTTTTATTTGAAAGAAAGTATAGTCTCATTCAGACAATTATGATTCATGCTTATGTAAAAGAATAAGCAAAAATGACTTGATGTGTAACACATATGGATGTGTGTTCTGTATATATGTACTCACATTTAAGCACATGCAACTGTAGGTTACAGATGTCTTATGTTAAACTATGAAGTCACAGCAGTCATCAATCATGACCAATATTAGTACAAAGTACAATATCAAATGACCCACTAAGCAAGTTCTAGCCTTGCACCTTAAAAGCATGCTGTCTTGAAGTACTTCAGGATAAAAGTTGGGAGCAGGGTATCAATATTTTCTCAGTGATACTTTGTGGAATTCTATTCCTTATCTGGTCAATAATTCCATTTTTTCCAAAGATGCATAGTTTCCTTCATGAAGCATCTCATTAATGACTTAGCTACTGAAAACCTTTCCATTCAACTCATCATCAGTCTTCTGGCTTCAGCCAGAAAAGAGCAAGCTGAAACTGCCTTTTATTTCACTTTTTACTTGGTGTCAGCAGCATCACAAGCTACAGGGTTGAAAAGAGAGAATTATAATGTAAGAAGGGGAAATCTGAGGTTATGTAAGATTCTCAGGGGAAAGCAACATATACTTAACCTTTCAGGAACATTCCCAGGGGCCAGATCCTCCCTATCCACATCCTCTTTTGATCCACATTCCTTACAGTTGAATCATTCTTCTAAAGGGAATACATTTCCTAAGGCAACTGTTTTTGTTTTCCATTCATGATGAGACAAACGACTACAGATCTTAAAAGAATTCCATCAAAATATGCTATAGTTCTAAAGTTCAGAAGTCAGGAAGAGAATGTATTAGCCTATCATCTAATTGCTGATAAGACTGTGTTGCTTTCTCCAGGTTCTAGTGGTGGATTTCCTTCTTTGCCTTTCCTAGCTTCTACATGTACTCACAGTACATGCTTTGGCCACTTCCTTCATATTCAAAGCTGTGGTGTCTAATTGAATCTGTCTCATACCGCATACCTCTGCAGCTGTTGTTTTCTTATGAGGACAACTGCAATTGTATTAAGACCCTCGGATAAATACAACCTATTTTCTCCATGTTTCATTTTTTTGAGAATTTCATATATGAGTACTGTTTTTACATTATCTTCCTTCTCTCTCCATCACCTCCTGTGTCCTACTTGCCCCTACACCTTTTCAAATCCATGCCTCCTTTTTGCTGTTATCGGTGTGTATGTGTATGCTTGTGTGTGTGTATACATGTCTGCACACATTAGTCAAAGGTTTATACAGACATGCAAAAAGGGTTTTCCAGACATGACAGAGAAGTCGCACACATGATCTTATTTCATAGGCTGTGACCATATATACAGCACCTGCGCAAGCTCAGTCCATACAGAGTTCCATCAAATATGGGATAAGGACTCAGGAAATCCTACCCCTAGCTGAGAAGCCATTGGCAACTGATGACTTCTGGGAGAGTGAAAGTCCATTTTCTGTCAGGAAATGGCCCCTGGGAGGCTACTGATGTTCTAGTAGGCATCTCTACCCTTATTAATATACTGGCAGCACTAAATGGATTTAAACTCACTGGATTTAATTTCTAAAAAGCACATGAAATTGAGCAATAAGAGTTGTTGGGTGTGATAAGAAGGATTTGGAAAGGAGGGGATAGGGTCAGCAAGTACATAGTATGCATACATGAAATTATCAGACAGATAAAATTTAGTTTTGCTGCTACCAAGAATAGAACTTTTGGGGGGAGGCAGAAAAGTCTATGAGAAAAGTTTGCCTGGGAAAAAATGGTAGTTCATTAGAAATGGGATCGAAGAAGAAGCAACTCCAATGTGGTCATGGGACATGCTATTCTAAATTGGGCTTTGTCAGAAAATTATTTCTCACACTGACCTTTGCATAGTACTTCTATCTTAAGGATGTTCTGTGATATATCAGATCAAGAAAATCAGCCGTAAAAATTACAATTCTAAATTTCTACTTTGTCTTCTGAAATGGTTATAAGAAATCCATTTTTTCCCTCTGGTTAAGAGACATGAGCATGTCAGAAATGTATTTATTTCAACATTAAGTATAAAATAATCTATTTTTATAATAAGTAGATTTAATTATGAACTTGCTTGTAGCTAGGGTAAAATGAGATCATCTAACAGTCAGTCTTATCTCTATACAGATTCATCTTATAGCTGTCTTTGCACTGATTTTTAAGTGCATATGTATAAAACAATATGCATTGTAAGGCAAATGAATAGGAACCTTTCATTACAGAAGGCTGACTATTATCTGAGTTAGGAGATTTGTCACAAATTCCACTCTAACATGATGCAGAAACAGCCTGCAGAAGGCTCTTTTGAGATCATAGAATCCAAGATATTTAAATTTCAAATTGAATCCTTCCCTCTTTCCGCTCACTCTCAGCTCACTTTCAGGCAAGCTCTTGGATGCCTTCATCATTTGGTTAAACTTTGTCTTTCTTCCAGATTTCCCTGGGAATAAATTCCAAATCACAGAGGAGACAGTAAATTACCTTTTCCCAACTTCCACCCCAACACATCTTCCCAGGTGGGATCTTTATGGACATTAACTATATCCACTGACCCAGGGCTAGTAACCTAGCTACAGCTGCAGCTTCTATGGAGCTCAAGGGAGCACAGAAAGGCTCCACGATGATTCCTTTCAGCCACCAGGCTAGCCTGAGCAGATTGTAAAGGGTTCTAAGTCTGTACAACAGCATGGTACTGCAGCTATTCCTGTGACTTAGTTTCATTTTATTACTATCAAGACTTGAGTTCTCACTTTTAGGACAAATTCATGGTAATTTAAGAAAACTGAGTTGGAGGATTGACTCTATGTACCTGAGTGAAATAACCTTTCCTCCTTTATAAGATGCTATGTCTGAAATTGCCTTCGATATATCATTTAGAAAGAATTTGCTCTAGAAATAATGTCTCTGTTACATCACAGAATGTAGAATTTGGTCAATCTGTGATTCATATTCATTGATAACCTGACTGGATTTAGCGTCACCATGGAACTGTACTTGCCAATAGGCATGTTTTCAGAAAGGTTTCACTCAGCAGAGAAGACTCACTCTGAATATGGATGACATCATTTCACGGACTGAGGTCACGGACTGAATAAACAGAAGAAAATTAGTTGGGCAGCAACATCTATCTCTTTCTGCTTCTTGGATGAATATAAAATGTGACCAGCTGCCTTACATATCTATGGTCACAACTTCCCTGCCATGCTGGACTATATCCCTTCTTATACTTTATGGCAAAATATACTATTCCTTCCTCAAGTTGTCTTTTATCAGGTATTTGGTCACAATGATAAGAAAAGTAATTAATACACATTCTAACAGGAATGATAATAAGTGACTTGAGCATTGTCAGTGTTCTCCTATATTAGGACTTTTCATCTTTACAGCTCAGAGAAAACCAATTAGGTAAATGTTTCCCTAGTTTGTAGTCCAGGGAAGGAAATTTGTGAAAGGTTAATTGGTGTTCTGAGTGACACCCAGAGAAGCGTGTGGCTCTTCCAATATCTAGCTCTGTATTCTTTTTTAGTTCTTTTGTATTATGCTGTCTCTTAGAAATGAATTATCAGATAGGCAATCTTACTCCTTTGTTGAGAAAGAATTTTACTTTGTAGATAAGGCTTACCGAGAACTTACTATTTACTGCATCCAGGATAGTCTCAAACTCATAACAGCCCTCCAGCTGTTATGATGGAAATACAAGTATTAGTCCCAGATTTTACATTTAGAATTCTAAAATACATCCCAATTTTATTGTCACATACAACTGAAGATGTTTAATAATATTTGAGGATAATAAAAAACTTTTCCTTATATTATTTGTTCATTTTTAAATAAATATTTTCCTCTTTATATATGCTAATATTTTTAATTGTTTCTCAGCATTATCAGAAGACATCAATTTTATTCCATCCAATAGTTTTATGAAAACATTGATGTAACATGCCATGCTACTTTTAATTTAATCACTTATGATTTGCAATAAAAATGAAGGTTTTTTTTTTATTTGTATGTTTAATTACTAAAATGACAAATAATTTTTTAAGACAGTGTTATGGGATATCACTGTAATGGGAATAAGGTGTGTTACATTTGTTTATGCTGCATTTATTTAATCATGTAAAGGTGTGTTTCTTTTTTTATGCTGCATTTGCTTAAGTAGGTAAAGATAAGTTGTTTCACCTTGCCTGCCTGACGCACCTGATTGGTCTTATAAATAGCTGACTGACTACCAGCTAGGCAAAGGAGGGATAGGCAGGGCTGGTAAGCAGAGCGAATAAATAGGAGGAATCTAGGCTTGAGAGAAGAGATGGAGAAGAGAACAAGGGAGAAAGAGAGGGAGACACCTAGGGCCAGCCAGTCAGGCAGCCACCAGTCAGACAGGTAGTAGGACATACAAATGAAAGAAAGGTAAAAAGTCCTGAGGCAAAATGTAGATGAAGACAAACAGGTTAAGTTAAAAGAGCTAGTGGGACAAGCATAAGATAAGGCAGAGCATTCACAACTAATAATAAGTCTCCATGTCACGATTTGAGAGCTGGTTGGTGGCCCCAAAGAAAGTCTGATACAACACAGTCTCATAGCTCTGTGGTTATGACTACACAAAGAAGCAATCTTCCTAGCTTCCTGTGACTTAAGTGCATGCTTTGTCTTGCCTACTTCTAAGCAATAATTCTCCAAAAATACTTATAATTAGCTTGAATCATGACGTTTTGTTCATATTCTGCCTCATCTCAATCTACACACTAAATGTACAACATAGTGTTTTAGGTTCTTTCTCTTTCAGAGGTCAGATATGTTCCAGGGGTTTAGTCTTTCACTTCTATAAAAGTTGCTGGTACAGAGACCTTGCGATTCAGATCTGTCCAGAATATCTGTTTTCCCTCTAGCTTCCTTCTAGGAATTAGTCTGGATGTCCCACAGGCTCCTCCAGTCCAACTTCTCTACAACCATGATTGCCACCTTTCTCCTAAAGTTAAAACTCCTTCTAATTTTCATTCTATCATTGTCTTAGAAAAACTCTTGAGCCTTTGTTGCCTTTAATCTTTTCTTTCCCTATTTTATTTTATCCTATGTCTTGTAAATTATATTGAGCTTATACTAACTGGACCATTTTTGTTGTCACCATGTTACCTGCACCTTCCAACTTTTCTAAGGTTTGTTGACTTCTCGAACTCAACATTTCATATGTTCCCCTTAACACTTTAAAAGCATGTATTTTTCTATTGCAAAACTATCAATACTATCCCAAAGTTATTTAGTTCAGGTTTAAAACTATCCCTCCCAAATGTGCTTTGGCCCCCAACATGATGAGTAACCCAAATTCTTCAGCATCATGATATTCTTATTTCTATTCTGCTGCTTCAATGATTATGACTTTTGCATTGATACTATCTAGTGTTTTATTGGTCATAATGAATAAAAATAGGTTAATCATAGGTTGCAAGCAGAAATATGCAAGAGTCTAAAGAGAAAAGAAAGGCATATTCTGTGGTAGTTTATATCTGTATTCTTTATGCTGTTCTATCAGCCTTTACTTGAATGCATAGGTCTTATTGAACATAGGCAATTTAAAAAGTTATCATTTTGGTCATTCATTTCTATGACTTTGAATATTCCTTTTATTTTTAATACATTATTTATTTATTTTACATTCCAGCCACAGTTTCTGCTCCCTCCTCTCCTTCCAGTCCCTCCTCCAATCCCACCTCTATTCTCACAATCCATTCCTCTTCCACTTCTGTTTAGGAAAGGGCAGGTATTCAGGGAGTATTAACAAAACAAGGCATATCAAGTTACAGTAAGAATAAGCACCTCCCCATTTATTAAAGTTGGGAAAGGAGACCCAGAATGAGGAACAGGGTCCCAAAGGCCTGTAAAAGAGGTGGAGACAGCCCCTGTTACCACTGTTTGGAGTTCCACAAGAGGACCAAGCAACACAACTGTAAAACATATGCAAAATGCTTAGGTCAGTCCCATGCAGGCGCCCTGGCTGTGGTTCAGTCTCTATGAAATCAGGTTAGCTGATTCTATGATATTTTTGTGGTGTCCTTGACCCCTATGGCACCTACAATCCTTTCTCCTCCACTTCTTCAGGATTTATAAACTTTGCCCAATGTTTGAACATGGGTCTGCATCTGTTTCCATCATTTGCAGGATTAAGTTTCTCTAAATACAATTGATTTAGGCAGAAACATGGTCACAGGAGATGACCAGAACAGGCTTTGTTTCTTCTATGGCCAGGAGTCTAAGCTAGGGTATTCCTTGTGGATTACTGGGAGATTACCTTGCACCAGGTTTTTACTTGACCCCAACCCTCCCCTACCCCTTTCCAGTAGTCTCTTTTGACACCCTTCTGTTCTGTCTCCCTAAAACCTGATCATTCATGTTCCCATTCCCATCTGGCCTCAGTCCATTCACAAAATCTCTTCTATTTCCCCTTCCCAAGGATATCTGGGTGTTCCCCCTCATGAATCCTCTTTGTTACCTACCCTCTCTGGGGATATGAACTGTGACATGGTTATCCTTTACTTCACAGATAGTATCCAGTTATGAGTGAGTACATAACATGTTTGTCTTTGAGTTACCTTACTCAGAATGATTTTTCTAGTTTCATCCATTTACCTGCAAATTTCAAGATGT
This sequence comes from Dicrostonyx torquatus, assembly GCA_028555095.1. NCBI lineage: Eukaryota > Metazoa > Chordata > Mammalia > Rodentia > Cricetidae > Dicrostonyx > Dicrostonyx torquatus. Next base: position 738,600 of record JAQHUG010000232.1, on the reverse strand, counting down.
CATTGTTTTTTTATCACTGAGTAGTACTCCATTGTGTAAATGTACCACATTTACTTTATCCATTCTTCAGTTGAGGGGCATCTAGGCTGTTTCCAGGTTCTGGCTATTACAAATAGTGCTGCTATGAACATAGTTGAGCAAGTGTCCTTATGGTATGATTGAGCTGATTATTCTTTTAATGCTTACATATTTTTCTGAAATTAAATTTCCGTGCCTTCCTATAAACATTCCTCTTAACTACATCCAAGTCAATAATCATTGTAAAGCTTTTAGTTTGGTAATCAAGGATAAATATTGCTGATATTGTCAATCTAGAAGGCACACCGTGTGAACACACACCTGACTACATTGCTATCATTTTAAGCAACAATTGTTAGAATTATTTCAACAGGATTACTTTTTTCTCCAGTAATAAAAGAAAGCTAGAAATCTGAAGTCTAGCATATGAATATTGTGAGGGAGGAAAACTTAGCTGAAGTGTCTCTGAGACCTGCATGTCACTGGGACTGTCTTCAAACACAGATTCAAGACAAAACCTCATGTCTCCATGCTGACCTCACACAACATTCTAATTAGTATATAGCATTGATACATTTCAGACTTCTCACAACAATGCACTTGTGTCATTCTGGGATCATTTTATCTTCCTAGAAGAGTCTGATAGCTGAAACAGTTTTAATGATTCATATCACAGTCCTTGTGCATTATTACAAAACAAGGAAGAAAACTACTCTCATACAAAAGCTGTCCAAATACCCTGTGATGAATAAGGGAAAATGTGTATGTATACTAAGAAGATAAGTTGTTACCTTGGATTATTCTCTTTAATGTTTCACAAATCCACTTAAATTGAAAAAGTACATTAATTTGTAATGGCTACTAAAGTAGAATGGGAGTATATGTGAATGAGTACTGATTTCTTTACAAATTATTTACATTTTGGTAAATGAACATATTTAGATTTTAGAGTTGCTGGTCAAAATACTGTGTAATTAGAGCAAATTTCAGAATTGGATTCTATTTGGAGCTGGATAAAGTAACACACAGTCATAATTTCTACTCCAAAATCCAGTACACTGACCATTAGCACTGTGATAAAGATGAACAATGGACTGACTATTAGAAAAACCCCTTTAATACCAAAGTATATGTCTTATTAATAGTTAGGTTAGAAGGAACAAAGTTCCAGAAAACAAAGGAGAGAGAAAAACTTTAAAATCATACAAAAGAACAATAAATACACAGATTCATTCAGAGTTATCGTAATTCATCTTAATAAAAACTGAGCTCCCAAAATCCAGTTGAAGAGTGGAAGGAGTGAAAGTATGAGCAAGGAATCCAAGACCATGAGGGGTTCATCCACTGCGACAGTTTGCTTGATCTAATGGTAGCTCACCATCTTCAACTGGACGCGAGTCAACTCTGAAGGTGGTTGACAGTTGGGGCAGACTGAGGGGCCTCTGATAGTGACACTGGGATTTGTCTCTAAGGCATGTACTGGCTTCTTGGAACCCTATTCTCTTTGGATGTAAACCTTGCTCAACCTAGATGTAGTAGGGAGGGCCTTAGACTTTCCACAGGGAGAGGCGCATGGCCCTCTTTTAGGATTGGAGGGGGTAGGGTGGGAGGGTCTGTGGAGAGAGTAGGAGGGGAGTGGGAGGAGGGGAGGGAGTTGGAATTTGGATTGGTATTTTTTAAGCAATAAAATAAAAAGCTTGTGATATTTAGTGTTCGATAATTAAAAATAGTAAGTATTCAATCAAACTTCACAGAAAATGTTCATTTTAGATTAAAAAAATTAAGTAATCATCAATTTTCCTTGGACTTGACAGCAAATATGATGTATCATCAAGAAAGATTAGAAGGTCAAGGAGTCTCACACTTAAATTCCAGTTCAGTCCCTCTTATAGGCATGTGGTCCAGAACAATACAACTGATATTTGTAATCCTTTCTTTTCAGCAAGAGAATAGTAAATGGTACTTATGAATGATTATTTTATATGTATGCATTATACATACAAGTAATACATATCATTTCAAGCAATATAACACTATTAAATACAACATATTTATATGCCATTTGCATGTTCAATGTTTGTTTGTTGTGGTTTGAATGTAAAATGTCCCCCAGAGGTACAAATGTTTGAACACTTGGTCTTGAGCTGAGGTACTGTTCTGGAAGAATGTGAAAACTTTAGGAGGCAAAGCCCCCATAGAGAAAATGAATCATTGTGTTCAGTGAGGTTCTATAGCCAAGCCCCACTTTCTGTCTAGTCTCTGCGGCCTGACTCAATGCAGTGTGACCAGGTACCTCATGTTCCAACAGTCCACCATGCCTTCCCTATTCTGATGGATATCCTTTCTTAAACCATTAGCCAGAACAAACCCTTCTTACATTAAGTGACTTCTTGTCAATATGTTGGTCAAAACAACCAGAGAAGTAATACAATGTGCCAATATCATATTATCACAAGCATATAGGTTAGTTTGAAACTATGTGTACATATGTACCTCTTTTGTTATATATGTGGAGTTCCAGAAAAGCACTGCAGTTACTACATCTGAGAACTTTACAAATAGAGCTCCTTAACCAATGTTGTTAGACTATAGGCAAATTCAGTGTTTTTGTCTTACCATGTAATTTGCTTCAGAAAAAAGCAACTAATGTATCTCTTCTTAAATATGGTTTACAAAACATACTACAATATTAGGCAAATATTAATTTTCTTTTGGAACAGTTTGCCACCATGCAGGCACATACCAGTAATAGGGAAGAGCTACTGCTTTAAGTTCTTCTTCTGGGAGGTAACAGAGCTTTTCCCTTTAAAGTAAATGCTTGAATGAATGAAGAACATTGCCAGCACAGGCGTTACATACATTCTCTCATCAAACAGCACATCACTGCCTCAGTATTGTTGTTGCTGTTCAGCATTATTGATTTCTTCAACACTTTAGTTTGTTTGCAATAAGCTGAACCAGAGTATAACCTTTCACTAATTAGAAAAAAATGCATCAGTATTAGCTTGAGGAAGCAACAGCATTCCTGTTTGTTGTCTAACATAAACTCAGGGTGATACTTTGCATGATTGCTGTTGTTCCTTTTACCCCTTGTAAGAATGCTGGTGAGTCTGATGCAGAACAAGACAGACAACATTTTAAATAACATGTGCCCCAACTGAACAGACAAAGCCCTGCAAAGATCTCCTCTAAGTGGATTCAAAAATCTATATTATGAGAATACCCTATGATTCTCTGTATACCTCTGAGAATTTGTTTTACATTCTTCAAAACTGCAGACTTTAAAAACTGGTTTTCAATTAGGAAATACTCTTTGATACATATTTATATTTTGTGTGTGCATATGTGCGTGTGTGTGTATGTGTGTGCGTGTGTGTGTGTGTGTGTGTGTGTGTGTGTGTGTGTGTGTTCACCACTTCTGGACAAGCTAATTGAATTGACCCACGTAAAATTTTTCTTGTGATAAATGTGATAATCCCAGTACACAACACCAACTCTAAGTGACAAGAATAAAAGAATAAATAAATTAATCCCTTTGTGTCTTCATCTACTTCCCTCAGAGTGATCTTATACTCTGAAGATCACTGACATACAGAGAATCTTACGTATGACATCTGTGGATTAACATATAAGTTAGAAATGTGTTGCTATGTCAACAAGTATCATGGAGAAAAACAGAACACTTATCTTTTTTATCCAGATTTTAGGTAGTGTTAGCGCTCACTAGGTAAAGCTGACTAATGGTAAGGAGTATGTACCCCATTTAAAATGGTTTGCACTTACGATTAGGGAGATGTCTCGTTTGGTAAAGGACTGGCTGCACAACCTTGATGACCTTAGTTTGGATACCCAGAACCCAAGAAAAGCTGGATGGGTTATCTGTAACCTCAGAACTTGAGGGGATTGGCTAGTAGTGGGAGCCGTGTGTGTGTGTGTGGGGGGGTGTGCTTAAAATAAGGCTACCTCTGGTTTTGCTTTATTTTTATTTTGAAGAGTTTCGCCCAAGCTGGCATAAAACTCTCTATGTTCGGGCTGTTTTTGCATACAAAGTAGTTTTACCTCATCTTCCTGAGTGCTGAGATTACTGAGGCATGAACCACCATGCCTGCTCAAATCACTGCTTTAAGCCTTATCAAAGTGGATTTTGGTCACCATCAGGTTGCGTGTATTCTTAGGAAGTAAAGCTTTTGTTTTCCTTATTCTTTTTACCTGTCGGCATGCTATTATTATTATAAACATTATTATTGGACTTTATAGTTCCTTGTCAGTTACTTCAGAACATAACATAACATAACAATAATATTAATACATTATTGTTACAGACAATTTTATTTTCTTGATACATTTGTTTCCTCTGTTTCTAATGTGAGGACCTGAGCTTTTAAAAAATGGTAATATATTTGGGGGCTTGTAGATCTAAAATGCACCATGTAAATTCCACTATCACACTGCTAAAGTGCTCTAGCCTGAAAATCTGAATTCCTTCCTGAGAAATTATAATAATAAATTTTAAGGAATTTTTGATAAGTACAAGATGAACTTTTGAAATATTAATACATCAGCAAAGCACATCTTCTAAAGAAATTTTATTTGTAAGAAAGAACTTGGAAATTTGATAATAAGCATAATTTAATGAATAATTTTCTGTAATGAGTCACCATTTTTTGCTATAAAAGTAATTTTTCTCTTTATACATTTATGAAATGAGTTTCTGCAAATGAAGCCAAAATTTGTGAGGAAAAGAACTTAAAGGATTAGCAAAATCTTCCTAATTTCTACAAGTTTTCATGCAATATTTGGTAATATGTTGAATGACTAGTTCCTAAGGATTTTGTAACAGAGATGGCTGCATTAATCTCATGCCTTATTAATCATGAAACACTTCGTTAAAAAAAAAAGTAACAACAGCATCAGGATAGTCTCAATTCACTGATCCAGCCAATGTGCATCAAACATAATAGACACGCAATAAACAATTGTTGAGATAGACAAGATTAAATTATGATGGTAATCAGAATGGAAGCTACTAGAAACTTAAGCACATGATATTGGCCTTAATTGCATAGCTGTTCTACAAAAGAAATTGTTAGAAGGCCTGAAACCGTGTAGGTATGAACACTTGCTCTTTGCTCTTAATGCACTGTAGATATTTTCTGAAGTGGAGACAGCCTAATGAAACCTGGAGCAGATGTTATAAATATGTTTCTAAATATATCATTGTAGTGTGTACAAACATTTTATATTGAAACAGAGCTTCATATCATTAACTATAAATTTCGAAAAGGTTTGCCAACAAATTTGAAAGTACTATTATTATTCTATTGCCTTGACCATAACATCCAAATAGTACCTACTTATGTATTTGTATTTATTTGCCAAGCATGTCATATTGGACATACTGAACTTTTGACCAGTTGTCTTCCTTGTGTCTTGTACCAGCTCATTAGAAAGACTCTACAAATTAACAATGGAGTCATTCTGAAGTCCATAAAGATAACAGGTGGCAGGGGAGGGGTGTGGGTTGGGGAAGGGAGTGTAAATGGAGACTACACTTTCATTCCCAGTCACAGAGACCCAAATGTTCACACAGAAACTATATTAATTACGACACCTTTTGACTGATGGTTTGAACATATTTCTAGCTAGCTCTTACAACTTAAATTAACACATTTTGATTAATCCATGTATCACCACAAGGCTGTGGCCTACCAGTAAGGTTCCAGCATCTTTCTCCTTCACCAGCTACCTGGCGTCCCCTTGACTCTGCCTCTGCTTTCTCATTATCTCTGTTCAAATTTCCCACCTGATTTCATTCTGCCCTGCCATAGGCCAAAGTAGCTTCTTTATTAACCAATGGTAATAAAACATAATAGCATACAGAGGGTAATCGCACATCAAGGGACTGAGACAGTTTAACCAATAAAGGCACTTGCTTCCAAGCCTGATGACAGATTCAGTTCCCAGAACCCAAGTAAAGTAACAGACAATCATAAGCCACCTGATCTGTGTGCTAAGGTCGGAAATCAGGTCCTCTGAAAGAGCAACAAGTGCTCCTAATCACTGAGCCATTTCTCCAGCCCCATTTGTAGCCAGCTTTTAAAATACAATATGGACTTAAAGAAATTTGCTCCATTACATAATCAAAATAATCTTCCTCCAATAATTAATGTTATTTATTTTTATTTTCACATAAGTTATATACGCTTTATTTGAAAAGAGGTAGTACTTACATATAACAACTTGCTTTCTATTTTGAGAAAATGTGGTTAATAGAAGAACATGCTAGATCACAAAGCACATAGTAAACTACCTAGAGACAGGAAGGTTGAAATCTATGGATACATCCAGTTTTCCAACCTTTTTCCCCAGAAAGCAAATTCATGTCTTTGTATTAAGAGTTTGCTTTCAGCTTGCACCCATAAAGCCACAGTTTATGACATAAACAGTTGATTGGGTAATAATGACTGATTTTCTATCTAAAAGATACTTAAAATTTATGGGATGCCGGGAGGTGGTGGCGCACACTTTTAATCCCAGCACTCAGAAGGAAGAGACAGGCAGAAGATATTTAAAATTTATAATTAAAAAAAATTTTCTCATTTTCATCTTAATCATTACAAACAGTTGTTAGTACCCCTACAAGGAAATGAGCATTATCTAAATTTTTATGATGTACTATTTGCAATATTCTACAAATAATTCAAGTTCAGTATGATGGATTATTTTAACATATTAAGTGTATTCTTAGAGTGGATCACCCTAAAACACTTGCTCTATGATATATACTTTTTTTCCTGAGGAAGAAATGATGGAGTTAGAGGCATAATTCAGCCAATCTAATATGTTAACAGACGTGAAGACTGTATGCCTCCCTTGTGTTGTATTATGCCACTGGGAAAGAGGAGAAGGGTGGCTTTCCCTAAGTATCTACATTTATGTTAAGTTTGCAACAATGACTTTGAATCTGCAGGAATCCTGCATTGTTTTAGCTCTTCTTGATTAGGTAATTGACCTACTCATCTTGAGCCTCTCCTAATTGCTAAATACTATATATTTTATTCTAAAGTTATTATAATGAATTTCTATATTCTATATTTTATTTTGTTGAAAATTATTATAATTAATATATGTAAATATTGTAAAGAAATACAACACAAATATGTGAATTATAAGAGAAAAGGAGAATGCAAAGCTAGGTTGTAGTTAGTTTCAACAAGTATGAACTGAAATCCTCCTATGTGATTGAAAACATTAGTGCTTATATAAATTAAACATACATAATACGTTCTAAAAATTTTAGTCTTTATCGAAAAAAAGACATTAAATATATTATCATGCCATCACCAAAATAAATGCATGCTTAATGCCATTGGATTTTTGATATTCTTGCAAGAATATTTGAGAAAAAAGAACAGGTGGATAGAACATGATAGAACATTCAAAATAAAAGGAAATCTATAATATCTAAGTATTAAAAAGTACATTAAAGTAATACATAAATACTTCATATTTTGAAATGTAGATTAATTTTTTAACAAGTGATTTAAGTTTGGGTTATCAATTGTGATTTAATTTTGGGATATAAATTTTGAAAAATACAACCATTAGTGAATGTCTATAATAGTCTTCATGCACTTCCAAAATAAACTTCTTTAATGAGCAATGACAGGTACACATTCCTGTAGGTTTAATCATAGGTATCTATAATACAGTTAGAAATTATACTGGTACAATAATATTAAAATAAGGAGACATCATGAATTTTAAAGCAGTAGAGGGGGACATAGGAACAGTTGGAAGGAAGAGGGGTGAACATGATATAAATAATCAAGTATGAAATTCTCAATAATTTGAAAAAATAAGCTTCAAAAATATGGAAAATGCAACTTTAAGCGCATGAACAAAAGTGGTCCCTAGATATCTAAAATGTTCCCATATGTTTTAATATAAATAATTATCATTTATGGAATTCAGTATAAAATATCATGAGATTAAGACATGCTAAATAAATTCACTTGACTGAAATCGTTGTATCTAGTTTTTAAATAAGAGTCTCAGTGGGGCTTATTTCTTTGGGATAACTAAATTAAAGAGGATAGCCATTTATGTTTCATCTGAATGTAGAATCAATGTTTGTCTGACTAATCTTGACCTTGTGATCTTTTCACACCTTTGAGTTTATTTTACACCCCTAGATATTTCACATTAATTACACTTTCTCCTGGAGTTGGCTTAGAAATGATGCAAATTTTGTTAATAAAATTATCCTCTCTACAGGCAAGTCATTAATTCTGTCTTTTATCTATTTCTTCTTACTGAAAAATAAGTCATTAGTTTACAGGATGGTCTCAGACTGATGAGTGAAGACATATAATCAAAAGTATGAATGAGTCAAGTGTGTCTTTCCTCAGCATCCTTTTAACAGCCAGGCTCATAAAGTGAGACCTTATAAAAAGAAGGATGCATTGTCTAAATTCAAATGTTTTATTCATGATCTACTAGAGTAGATTGGTCAATTAAATTAAAATAAAGTAATTGTAGTTTAATTGGACTATCTAAAACATTCAGGCAATTAAAAAATACCAGTAAACAAAATTGTTGCACTCATAGAAGTTATTTTAATTATCAACCAAAACCAAAATAATTTCAATTATGTTGATATATTGTTTGAGTTGGATTTGTTTATGAGGTAATTACTTCATTATTTATTTTTCATCATTGCAAATATATATATTTGAGTTCTTGTCATCTGGAAATAATTGGCACATGCTAGAGAGAGATAAGAAACTGAAATAGGCATAAACCCACCCAGCATTTAATGACTTAAATTTACCTCATTGACATGCCATTCTACTCCAATAAACAGTTGGACATTTGATCCACTAAAATGAATTTTTGGAGTATTATTAAAACAAAGAACATCCTTTTATGTGACCAGCTATACTCTCTAGTTACTGAAAGGACTTCCATACTTCTTTCCTACTGAGAACTATTTGTTATCTAATGTCACTTATAGACTAAATGTAAAATCAAATTATTATTTCCAGCTCTGCATGCTGCAATGCTGATTAAAAACGTGTCAAGCTATCAGAAGAATAAGGCCATTTCCCAGCATGGAACAATGTTATTTATTCTAGTTTCAATGACTGCTACGAGAACTGATGCTTAATAATATTATCGGTGACCCAAGGTGATGGTAGGGAATCACTTAGAATGGTCTCTCTTATCACCATCCAACCGTACTAGAATTTTGGACAATATTGGAATACTTGTACAACTTTAAAAAAAATGTAGCAGAAAGCATTAAAATTGTCACTAATTTTTTTCTTAAATCCCTTCCCATATCCTCTCCACTTTTACCACTCCCATATCCTCTCCAGCTTCCCACCTTCGCAACTCCATACCCTTTCTTTCACTTTCTTTAGAAAACATACAGCCAAATAACAATGAACAAGAATTTAAAAAGATAATTCACTAAAGGCAGTAGGTACTATGCCATTTTTATCATTTATGTCATCATGAAAGCATTTAACACAGCTGATCATTGTCTTCTTACAATAGTGTATTTACTCTCTGACTTTTCCTGTGTTCCTTCTATCTCCTTCACCAGTTCTTTGCATTCTGATTTCATGTCTATTGCTGTCCTGAATAATTCTATGCCTTTGAATGTGCTTCTTCCCTTATATTTTCCAGGAAACATCTTTCTCTTGACCCACAAAACAATAGTTCTGAGACATATCTCACTCATAGCTCAGAATCAAACTGAATGATTGATTTTATTGCCTTATGTTTTACCTACACTGGTTTGTTCAAAGGTGTGGTTCTGAAATTCTTGTAGTCATGTGACAAAATTCCTAAGAAGCGACCTTCCTCACAGTCCCATTCACTAAAACCTGTTGGGTCACCTTCTTAAAGACTTCTCATTTATGAAATTCTTCCTCCCACTGCTTTGGTTTGTGTGTTCCAATCACCTTCCACTCTCATCATCTTGGAAGATTATCTGCCTGTATTCATTAACATCACTGATACAGTTGCCTCAGTACCCTTTCTCAAAAGACTCGATTATATTCCAATCTTCGACTGTAGAATACTTCTAAATTTAAAATACACTAGCATGCAATAAGCAGTCTTTGTGGTCAAATATTTTTATTGCAAAAAAGAATTTTTCATATGATATGTTCTGATCATGGTTTCACCACTTCCATATCCTCTCCAGCTCCCCAACTTCCCAACTTCATGCCCTTTCTTTCTCTCATAAAAACACAGAATCAAAAACCATAATATACAAAAATAAAACCAGTAAGATGAAAGAAAATGCCCAAACAAAACAATAAGAGTCAAAAACAACATTTACAAAGACATTTTGAGTTAATTTTATGTTAGTTATCTTCTGCAATGCATGATGCCTACTCTGTTGGGGGAGGGTGTCAAGACAGGGATTTTCTGTGTAGATTTGGAACCTGTCTTAAAACTTATTCTGTAGACAAGGCTGACTGAGAACTCATAGATCCACAAGAGTGCTAGGATTGAAGGCATGTACCATCGCCAGGAAGGTATGATTAATATACCCATTGAGACTCCACTGGAGAAAATTGACTTTTCTTTTGCAAGCAGGTATCAATTCAGTCCCCTTTCCCCTCTCATTGCTGAGTTTAACCTGCACAGAGCCTGTGCATGGTGCCACATGAGTTAATATACAAGCCAGTCTTCTTTTGTCTGGAAGACACTGTTTCCTTGGTGTCATCCATATTCTCTGCCTTCTACAATCTTTCTGCTTCCTCTTCCACATTGATCCCTGAGATCTGAGGGGAGGTTAATGAAGACATCCCATTCAGAGCTGAGTGTGCCAATGTCTCTCTGTGCACATTGTCCACTTGTGCATCTATGTGCTAGTTCCCATACACTGCAAGAAGCTTCTCTGATAATGGCTGAGTGAGGAACTGATCTATAGGTATAGCGCAATGTCATTAGGAGTCATTTTTTTTTGTTGTTTTCTTTTAGCAGAACAAATTTGGTTTGCCTCTCAGTCCATGGCCTATTTACTTTCAGGTTCTTGCCTGCTCAAGGAGTGTTGGACATGGGTTGCTTCTCTTGTAGTGGGCCTTAAATCCATTCAAAGAGAGGCTAGTTACTCCCACAACACTCTTGCCTCCATTACACTGATCACGTCATTCAGGAATCGGTTACATCTAGTTGAGTCATTGACTAAATGGATCCGATGAAAACTCCCAAATATCACAGACTATTTCCACAGCTTTCCTTATTTGTTGTTCTCCACAATCTGGTGGTAAGGCCCATTACTTAAGAGCCGGCCATTGGTAGCACACACCTTTAATCCCAGCACTCAGGAGACAGAGGCAGGCAGATCTCTGTGAGTTCGAGGCCAGCTTTGTCTAAATAGTCCAGGACAAACTCCAAAACTACAAAGAAACCCTGTCTCGACAAAGAAAAGAAGGAAGGAAGGAAGGAAGGAAGGAAGGAAGGAAGGAAGGAAGGAAGGAACATTTACATATCTCAATGAATATGGAAAAGTGAAGCTGGTGACCATCTAGAGCCTTCTCTCCTACTGAATACTGTTTATAGTACTGAAAGCTATTCTGAATGGTACCAGAAGAGAAAGGTAAGTACCAACCCAGCACAAAACTTGTGGTCATATCTTGAATCACCTTTCTCGCCTCTGACCTTGGCTTTCTCTCTTTTGTGCTCTGTGTTTCAGCCAGACTGCATTATTAAAAAAAAAAAAAATTACACTCTTGTGGGTGCACACAAATCTATTTTGCATAGTTTTTCAGCTTATAATATATTTTGTAAATATATTCATTGTTACATAACAAATGGTCGCAAAATTAATGTCTACATCAATTTTTATTTGTTATCCCATAGTTTTTGTAGGCGAGAAATCCTCTTGTATCTATATTGGTTTTATAATTCAGAATGTCTAACAAGCAGCAATAGAGATGCCAATGTCTCATCTAAAGGTTTAATTTGGAAAAGATCTATTTGTAGATGCATTTATTGGCTGTCATATATCCCAGTTTGCTTTCGGTTCCTGTGATAGACACCATGACTGAAAGAAACATGGAGAGGAAAGGGTTTATATGGCTTTCAGGTTATACTCTTTATTCTTGTAGAAAGATAAAATACACACTATGGAACCTAGTATCAGAAGTGACAATCCCTGATTGTTACTAGGTTCTTTTGAATAGAAACAAATCAATAGATTTTGCTCACATTAAAACGGAAAGGATTATACAGTAATGCAAATACTGTGAGATGGGAATTAGTGGGAGTTATTTCAGAACCTGCCTATCATAGTTAATAGGCACATTTCTCTCACTCCTATCCACTTGTCAATTCTTGGTTAAATTTTTTAGAGACTGTCAGTTATTAAAACTAAAGTTCCTCAATAAAGATTTTCCTGCACAATTCATACTGAAGTTAATTAATTCCTTCCTTGCACCTTTTTTGTTCATGCATGTCATTGTGTTCTGACTACATGTATGTCCTTCATCTCCCTTCAAGTGTAGGGTCATCCATGGCAGGGTCTGTCACTCACCTAGAAACTGACATATCAGCTAATCTGTCTATACAGCTTACTTTGGTGTTTCCCTATCTCTGCATTTCAGCCTGAAATTACAGGCTACCTGTCACATCCATTGAGCTTCTTCATGTTTAGGTTCCAAACTCCAGTCCTCATGCTCACACAGCTAGTACTTTACCTCTTGAGCCATCTTCCCAGCCACAGTTTTTAACAAAATTTTAATGATTATTTTCAAGGCTAGGAGAAGAAATGCAGGTGCTTATCTTTATTTGTGATTTTGCAAACATGTAGCGAATCTTCCTGTGTCCCACCAGCCAGCTCCCAAATAACAGCACAGAGACTTAGTACTGAGTACAAAGATTTGGCCTACAGCTTAGGCTGGTCCCACTAGTTCTTAAAACTTTTCTGCAAATAAGGACATTTAAATAACTATCCTACCTTGGTCTTGTCAAAATTTAGCTGCTGCCCTTTTCTGTGTTCTGCTTGTTCAGTTTGGACATCATATTGTCAGTAGTTAAGACAAGGGCAGTTTCTTGCCCAGGGGCTAACTTTGCCACAGAGAACGGAAACTACATATGTATGTTCTTTGATGCCCATCATCCTTTTTTTATGGAAATCGGTGCTACCAGGAGCAGATATGTCTCATTGTCGTGAAAAGTCTTATGGCATTAAAACATTTTAATTGACTCTAGTGATGGTGGTACACACCTTTAATTCCAGCACTTGGGAGGCAGAGGCAGGTCGATCTCTGTGAGTTGAGGCCAGCCTGATCTACAGAGTGAGTTCCAGGACAGGCTCCAAAGCTACAGAGAAACCCTCTCTTGAAAAACAAAAACAAACAAAAACATATTTAAATTCCATATGCTGTAGGGCTTTGGAGTGTTTGGAGACCATCTATCTATCTAAAATATATCTCTGTTTAACCTTGAAAACATATCAAACATGACGACGAGTTTGATTATTATAGATGACTAACCTTTATTTCTTAATTATCCTAAATAGTTTGAAAGTAGATTCAATAATCTTCACTTTTTTTCTTATCATTTCTATATCACTCTTTTTCAGGAGATACCTAAACCCCATTTCCTTTGCATAATATTTTCCCTGACCATGAACAGTAACAAATTACAACCAACCTCCCTAAATGATGACAAATATCCATAACCCACCAAATAATGAGAAACCACCCATCCCTTTTCTTAGTAATGTAGGAGTTGTGTTCTTTAAACTGCTTTCTGTTGTCTGGGGACAAATGGCATCTTTAGGAGACCCTCAGAAAATTGAGATGATAGTCAAGTCCTGGGAGATTTAGCTGTATCATATGCTGTCCAATCTCTGTGTAATGGGAAAGCACAGAAGAAAATGTTAATTCCACCAGTTAAGAGTAAGACCACTAGCCAGGCGGTGGTGGCACACACCTATAATCCCAGCACTAGGGAGGCAGAGGCAGGTGGATCTTTGTGAGTTCGAAGTGAGCCTGGCCTACAATAGCTAGTTTCAGGACAAGCACCAAAAACTACAGAGAAACGCTGTTTCAAAAATCCAAAAACAAAAAGACCACTACCACAATTTTGAGCCAAATGTGAAGTGAGCTTTAATTAAATTCTGACCAGGTTGATAGACTCTGTCAAGGTCCATCTCTGGGTTCCCAGAAATTTGTCACAAGTCACCTTACAGAAGCTTTAAAAATGCAACCTCAAAAGGCAATCTTATTTCCCAACAGGTCCAATCGGGCAAGCATATATCCTGACGCACTTCCTGCCTGCATGTATACCCCCCACACACACACACACATTCTGAGGCATATCCTGTCTATGTACTTTCTATCTACATGGGATCAAGCACTTGCAGTGCAATACATCAAACAAGTTTGTTTAGGGGAATGAAAATATAAATAATTGCCTTCAACATTTCACTGTGATTCTCACAGTAATTAATTAAGATGACTGTAGTGATACATGTGGGCTTGAATTCAAGGTGACTAAAATCCTTATAAAAAGAGAAGGGATGAATAACACCACAAAGAAAACTAGATGATGAAATGACTCAGGCAGAGACTGAAGCACTACAGATGTAAGGGATGATGAGGAAGTTGGCAGGCAAAGCACCAGACTCCAAGAAGCAAGGAGAAAACCTGGTTCAGGGTTAACCCGTCTCGATCAACCATTTGCCTCCAAAACTCTAAAACAATATGTTATTTTGTTTCAAGGTATCCAGTTTCTGTTTTGTTATTACAACCACCAAATAATAACTAAAATATAACCAAAATGACATGATAGTTGTTCTAAAGTATAAGGAAAAAGAAAAGGGCAAAGTAGTTGTTATAAGTGATGGTGCAGAAAACTTACCAAACTAGACCTCTCCATATGTAGGAGGGAAGATTTATTGAGGGTCAAACTGTCAAGGCTATCTCTGGGTGGAAGGCAGGTCAGAGAGAAGAGCAAAGTGGTAGAAAAGCAAGCCTATTTTAAACCACAGTGAGCAAGGTGGTGATCTGAGCTGATATGGGCTGCCAGGACTGATTACTAGGTACCTTTGTCTGATTGACCTTCTGCAGAAGGTTAAGGGAGGTTTCTGAGGGATGAAGGGTAGTTCCTGACAAATTGGAAACTGCTTTAGATTTGTTTTTCTGATCACCAGAAACCTACCTTTAGACTTGTTTACCCAATAACAATCCTTCAGTTTACTTTGGCCAAAGTTCTTCTGTTTAGGGCAATGTTACTAGCATTGACATGTGGAGGAGGTGTTTTGGTTCTAACATTCCAGCTTTTTGCTGATAATACACTGTGATGAGTCCTGTGTTACTTACTTTTGATTGGGGGCTTGAAAAGCCGGTGTCTGGAATGCTGGTCAAAAGCAGGGACTCAAGCTGCCAGGCAATGATAGGAAACATGAGGAAATTCTATCAGAAACTTATAAACCATAAGGTAACTTTGCTTCAAAGAACATGAGGAGACGGAAAGCAATCATGTCATTCTGAGGATAGAGATCAGTGGGCTGAGGAGGAGTAGAAACTTAGAGGTCCATGGGAAGCCACAAGAGATTCTTGGAGTTGCCGCTGGAACCAAGGAATAAATATGTTTACAAGCCAGTTAGTTCTCTTTCTCTTGATGAGCTTTGAGCAAATTCTGGGCTCACCAATTCTACAGGACTACCTGGGGCTAGTGAGGTGAACCTATTTTAGAGCAGTAGCAGGGTTGCCATTGATTCCTGGGTGGTGTCTGTAAGCTTAATAGAGTTCTGCTGGAACAGATACATTGTAGGGACATAAGGTAAAATTTAGAAGCCTAAGGGCTCTTGCAAATTCCAGGTTTGTTTTGTTGCTTGGAAGGTTTGGAAGACAAAGAGAACACATACCCAACAGGATGGGGAGGAAGGGTCCATTTGAACCATGAGTGATGGATCTATGTCACATTTCCATAAAGCTTTCAGGAATCCTTTAAAGTTGACAAAAAAAAGCTGTACCTCTTTATTATTAGCTTGACCACTGTCTGTAATCAACACTGGAATCCTCACTGCAGGAAAAGAAGTTAATAAATATAGATAAAGAGTTTGAGCAAAGGTATCCTTTTTAGTCATAGAAAAATAAAGCCTGAAAAGTTATCTATATGACAGAAGCATGAATCAGTAAGAAGACAAATTTCCTGGCAGGAAAGAGAACAAAGGGGAAGAAGAGTTTGAGGACCAAAAAAAAATGGTTCTGGGCTAAAAACAAACACATTTTCCTCTATCCAGATGTCTAACTATATATAGATTGGATGGAGGTGTTTTCAGCATGAAAGTCTATATTTAGAAAACAACCAAAGAACATTTAAATTTGAGCCTGTAACTATATTTAAAAGGTTTAATAGCCAGTGCTTATTGTAACTGTTACCAAGGTTAAATTAATAACTTACCAGAACTCCATTGATTAATGTTAAACTTTGAAGCTTTAATATCATATTTATCATTTTAATTCTCATTTGTACATATCTTAAATCTATTCTTAAGACTTTCACAATTTACATAAACTGTTAACTTATTTTTTGCATCTGAAAATATGCAGGTATTCAATCATTTACTATTGAACATTTTTGTGTTTAGTAATAGGATTTCTGCCCTCCCCATATTAAGTTTCTCTGCTGATGCTGTAAGCCAGATTTATTATAACTGAAAAAGTACAACAACATGCTTATTTGAGCAAAGCAACTCACAGGTGAATTTTCCAGTCCCAGAGACCAAGGCCAGAGAAACCATATCCCTAAGTAAAGCAGGGAACCTTTATAGGTTGTAGACAAGAGGTGATGATATGTCTGTCACAAGCTGGGTTTGTGCCCAAGTATGATCAATAGCTGAGCACTTTAGGAGAAGGGACTTGAGCAACTGGCAACTTTAGGGGAGGAAGCTGCAGTAGCCATCAAGAATAGAGAACTGGGCTTTTGGGCACTTTTTTGTTTGTTTGTTTGTTTGGATACTCTCTGAACAGGTGGGGTTTGGAGAGAGAGAGAGAGAGAAATGGGGATTCTGGATCCATCCACCATGAGAGACCTAAGGTTTCAACCAAACATTTAGTTACTGAGAGTAGTCACTGAAAAGCAAGATTTTCTTTTGTTTTGTTTTTTTGTTCTTATAAAAGGCATATTGAAAAGCAAATTTTCAGTTAATACGAACAACATGGTAATTTGAGGTGTGTTTTTTGGTTTTTCTGTTTTTTTTTTAAATTTAAGCCTGTTTTTTGAGTTTAGATTTTACAGCACAAAGCATGTTAGCAAGATAAACCTATTTGTGAGTTTACCTATCTCAGCAGGAGACAAAGTAGCTCCAGAAATAGCAAGGCCTGAATATTGTTTATGAAACCAATTCAGGCTAGCAGGTAATTGAGCTTCAGTTTTAAAGTTGTTGTTGTTGTTGTTGTGTGTGTGTCGCTGTTGTGGTTGTTTAAGAGACTGAGGTAATGTTCACTTTTGTTTTATAGGTTTTAAATTTTTATCATCATTGTCCATATTTTGCAACAAAAGTTACTGTAAATCCAGAGTATTTTAAAGGTGACATCAAACTTTCTAGCTATGAATAGACTTGATTGGCAGCTGCAGTCTAAAGGGAGGTGCTGACTAAGGTCAGTTTGCTGCTGTTGCTGAATTGTCTGATAAAGCTAGGAGCTGTCATCAATGTTATCATAGAGATCTAAGAAGGGTACATTTGAGCAGGAAGTACAAACCAAGTAGCATCTGTATCACAGCAAATGACAGACTTACTTGCTACCTGGACAGCCAGTCTGGGATCCTCTATGGTGATCTTGATGACGTTGTTGGGGGCAGAGGTTATCACTTTGGGCACCACACAAGGCAGCATTAAGTCTTCTGATACCACATGGGGAAGCATCAGTCTTCAGTTGCCAGATTCAGAAGACCTGAGAGATTTCCCTGTAGGTGAGGAATTTGAGGAACTAGCCTACCTTGGCATGGCAGTGGAGCAGTGTCCACACTTTGGGCAGTGCTCCAGCAGTGGACAAAACATAGGACAGTTCTTTCCCCACTGGTCAGCATTACCACACTCAAAGTAGGTACAGATGGATTCTTAGCCACAGGGCTGTCAGAATGTGGTTCTGACTATCAGGAAAAACTTTATTCATTAGATACCTTAAATGACATTTCATCAGATCACTCTGAGGGGTTTGAGGGCCATCATCTCATCTATTAAGAATACCTGATTTTAAATAACTTCATTAGGGTTTTAGATTAATTTGTTTTGAGCTTAACCTTGATAACATATACAGAAGGCTAAAGCTTCTCCCTATAATTCAGTGATGTTCAACCTTTTTTTATTATTATTTACAAGAAAAATTTACATTTACTCCCCTTGTTCCCGGCCCTCCCGCTCCCCCCCTACACCACCGCCCTCCCCCTGCTTCCTTAAGATGGGGCAGGATACCCTGCCCTATGGGAAGCCCAA
>JAQHUG010000232.1:693826-718045 GCA_028555095.1 Dicrostonyx torquatus | reverse complement strand
ACCCCACCGCCCTCCCCCTGCTTCCTTAAGATGGTGCAGGTTACCCTGTCCTATGGGGAGCCCAAGGCCCTCCCCCCCTCCATGAGAGATGAATTTTTAAAGCAGGTAAAGGAGAGGAAATGCAAAGAGATGAACTCTTAAAATTTGGACTCCAATATGGTGGGTAGCAGGAGTCAGAATAAGTGTTCTGAACCTGGGAAGGCCAAAAATCAGCAATTGGATTCAGTTAAGAGGGACAAGGGGCCTTTTACGGGTGCTCAGTGTCTCTCCTGGATTTGGGCACCAAATATAAAAAGAAAAGTCGGTTGTAACATGAGGGCCTGCTTGTTCGGGGTTTCTGTCCTGCCCAGTTCCTGCCATCATTAGATCTAAAGAAAATCACACAGAAGTCTACATAAGTTATAAACTGATTGGCCCATTAGCTAAGGCTTCGTATTAGCTCTTATAACTTATATTAACCCATTTTCTTATCTATGTTAGCCACATGGCTCAGTACCTTTTTCAGTGAGGCAGGTCACATCCTGCTTCTTCAGTGTCTGGACAGGACTGGGGAGGAATGGGCTTCCTCCTTCCCAGAATTCTCCTGTTCTCCTTACCCCACCTCTAATTCTTGTCTGGTTGTCCCGCCTATACTTTCTGCCTAGCCACTAGCCAATCAGCATTTATGTAAAACATAATTGACAGAATACAGAATTGCCCCACACCAGTCAGGGATCAAAATGCCAAAGCCATCTTGGGGTGGAAGCAGAGAAGAGCAAAATGGTGGAAAAGCAAGCAGACTTTATATGATGGTAAAGCAGGGATGTATAGGCTGATTAAGCTGATACAGGTTATCTTGATTGACCAGGACAAAGTTGCCTTTGCCTGAGATAGTGACTTTTGGGGAAAGGTTAAGGGTAGTTTCTGGAAAATAGCAAGCTGCCTTTGGAGATCTCCTTCTGTGGTCAAAAGAAACCGTTTTCAGGCTTGTTTACCTGGTAACAATCATCCTTCTGTTTACCCACAGAGTTAGTTTGAAAAGTGTCATCAGCACTACCATTTGTGAGGGTGGGTTAGGTTGGGGCGTGTTGGTTCAACCTAATAGTTGTCAGTGTACACAATTACCTCTTGGTGAAATTTTAGCTTCAGTAGCATCTTAGCTGTTACTTTTCTGGCCATGACTTGGCCCCCAGTAAGAGAAAGAAAAGAAAAAAAGGAAAGCTTATATAGGTTTCCCAGTGCTACTTATGGAAGCAACTGAACTGAAGCAGGGGCAACTAGGAAGAAAAGGTACATTATCTCATTAGTGGGATAATTAATCCTCCCCTTTCTTAGTTTATTCAGATTTTCTGCGTTGGGGTAGGTCATGGACTCATCCAAATAATTGACAGACCTTTTTAGATTAACTATTAAGGCAAGAAACAATATTGTGTAATGTTTTGGGATAGTGTGGAATATCAGGTCTTTACCCAGGGACAGAGGTAGATGTAGATTCTATTTTATTTTTTGTCTTTATTATTTGTGGTTTTGGCTCTTGTTTTTGTTTACTTTTTGCTTGACCAGGAGGAAGCAGCTTTGCTTTAAGGGTATCAACAGAACCCAGATACATCCACCTCCATGATAATTTAAAAGCTACAGAG
The DNA here is from genome assembly GCA_028555095.1 of Dicrostonyx torquatus. NCBI lineage: Eukaryota > Metazoa > Chordata > Mammalia > Rodentia > Cricetidae > Dicrostonyx > Dicrostonyx torquatus. The sequence goes on along the minus strand of JAQHUG010000232.1, from coordinate 716,426 downwards.
CTGCATGTTTACCATTCTAGTATTATCAGAGAAAGAGAGGTGGAAACTTAAAGAGAACTAAGAAGAGAAGGTTCTTCCTCAATGGCTTCCAAAGCTGTTAATCCCAGAAATATTAAGAATATATGTGTATTGTATTGCAAAATATGAGAAGAAAAGTAATACATAATAATGGAAGGGAAATGTTATGCCCAAATCTGCAGGGTTCCCACAAAAGCCAACAAAGGAGACCAAGTACCATATATAAAAGGAAAGAGCCTTTATTTTAATCAAGTTTTCAAATTCTGTCTCTCTGTGTCCAATGTATTGGAATAACCAGAGAGCTCCAAGCTCAATTAGAATAGGGTTTTTATAGTAGTAAAGGTGGGGATGAGGGGTCTCTGAGGTTTAGGCCCCTGATTGGCTAACATTTGTCTAAGGGTGTCCTGTTGAGGTGCACTGGCATGTGTCTCTACCTACAGCTCTTGGAATGCCAGGCATTTCCTTCCAATGGTCTGCTCTTGGGTGGGGATTGGGCAGTCTCAGCCTGTTGTTCCTCCTGAAGACAGGCATTGTCTCAGGGTAAACTATTGAGACTACAGACTTCATTTAAATTCATCTATGGCCAGAGTCCCAGGTGTTAATGGTTGGAAGTAAAGAACTTCCTTTGGGTGACCTGTCCAGACTTAGCTTATCATGGCTGGCCCACACAGCAAGTGGTGGTAAGAACAAGGAAAGAAGGAAAATGAAAAGGGAAGTATATTTCTTTAAATCTTTCATTTAAAGAAGTGTTCAGTATTTGCCATTATAAAGAAAGGGGAGAGAGAGAGAGAGTGTGTGTGTGTGTGTGTGTGAGAGAGAGAGAGAGAGAGAGAGAGAGAAGTTATTCAATGTTACTTACTGTTTCTTATTGAAAGAGCAAACCACTGATGTTTTCCTCCAGAGCTAATGCAAAGGTCAAACAATCTGAAAATTACCTGCATGTGGAAATGCATCCTGGGGTTAATAGTAACAAAGTGCCCATCTTTGAGTTATTTTGACAACTAAACCCTAGAGACCAGAAAAAAAAAAACTAAAAGACAGTAAAGAAATATAATTACATTGTACATGCATGTCAGGAAGAGTTAATTAGGCATCAATAGTTGTAACTTATTTTCAAGATGTGGCATTTTAGAAAACCACCTAGACTGATTCATATTACCCTCAAACACTCAAGGTATAATTGTTGTCATTATCATTTTAATTGGCGCTATAATTTAATAGCTATCCATGTGGTTGTTGTAAGGTCTTTTCAGTTGTCCAGAATTTTGATATTTGAAATATAGCTTGAGAAAATAGAGAAAATAATTATGACATTTCGTAGATATTATATTGCCCTTTGTGGTTAATGACAATGCTGCTTTAAAAATGGTTATTATTGATAGCACAAGTGCACAATGGCTTATCGAGCTGCCTTGCATAGCACTGTGGCAGTTGATTTCAATTGTCAACTTGGCAATATCTGTAATTACCCGGGAAGGGACTTCCAATGAGAAGTTTTCTACAATGGGCATACATGTGAGAGGTTTTAATTGTAATTTCAATTACAAGACCTATACTAAATGTGGGCAGTACAGTTGCATGGGCTGAGCCCTGGCCTGAATCAAAAGGAGAAAGGGAGCTGAGGACATACTTTCCTTACTCTCTTCTTCTTGACCCTGAAAGCTATTATACCAGTTGTCTGGAGCTGCTACCATTATACTTTCAGGCAGTGGTGACATCTAATCTAGCCACAATCCTTTCTCCCTGAAACTGATTTTGTCAGAGAATTTTATCACAATAACTAGAAAAAAAAAATAAAAAACAAAACAGGCACCATATTCTGTTTTCTTGGAAATCATGGAGATTACTGAATAACACAAACACAACTACCTTAAGCCATCCATAATTTAGAACAGGTATGTGACTAGATACTGAAACGGGAAATAAAAGCACTTGGAGTAGTTTCTAATTGGAAAGCAATACAATTACTTTAAATCATGGCCAGAATAACTTCTTATCGGTGGTAGGCGTTGATTTTCTTGCTTGGAAATGCTAAGTAAGCCACACTGTACAGAGTTTGAAATATGTATAGTCCCATGAGTAGAAATACTTACCTTCCCCAAATGTAAATGGAATGAGGAATGAGCTTTTGATAAACACATTTAAATATGTCTCCAGCCAGCAGTAGAATAATTTTAGATATTTAAAAAAGAGATTATGCCAAAATTATTGCTTGGTCCTTTGTAGTGAGCACAATGGTCTTTATATAGTGTTTTGTAGAAAATCTATCATTCCTGTTGGAGTAATGGCCAGTTCTTTCATTTTGTAATAGCTTTAATGTCTATATGTTTAGTTAATTTTACTTTCTCAATCTTGAAAATGGGGCAAAGCATAAATATCTAAAACGAAGATTTTCTTGGCCATCTTTAGTTTGAGTAACAGAGTTTCAGTTTGGAGTTTGGTCTCTCCTCTGAACTTCAGAACAGTTCAATATGCAGCAGCTCATAAAAGGGCTGCATAGTCACCATAAAATTGTAAGGGCCCAGGTCGGTCCTCAATGCCTTTCATTTAATTGGTTCGTATATGAAGCCTAGACTTTTTTTTATTGATTTTTATTGAGCTGTACATTTTGCTCTAGACATTTTTGATAAGGCTTCCAGGTGATGCTAATAAATGGTCAGCGCTGAAAACCACCACATTTATAATTATTAGACAGCCCACCCAACAGTGTGATATTGCACTATGGTTTTGCTAGTGGTTACCACTAGGAGAAACTGGATAAATGGAGCATGAAAAAGAAAATCTAGGCTTTCTGTCTTATTGCTTGTGAATATGCAATCATTTAAAAAGAAATGCTTTAAGTGGTCTGCCAGTGAATTCAATTCAACTCACCTATCACTCTTTAAAATCAAATTTCTTGATCTTATCTCAGATCTAACAAATCAAAAAGCCTGTGAAAGGCCTCCTGCAGTCCAACCTTTAGCAAACTCTCTAGGTGATTTTGCTACAACTGAAGAAACCAGTTTAGATGCCTGTATGGTTATGTCTTTAGTTTAATAAAGCTTCAAGTCTTTACTTAAAGTGGGATTTAGACAAATTGACCTGCAAAGGGTTTTCAATTCAGTATTCCCCTGCTATTAATATTAATGCCCATTTCACTTCTATTAGGAATTTTTTTTGACAGGGTTTCTCTGTAGCTTTGGAGCCTGTCCTGGAACTAGCTATTGTAGCTCAGGCTGGCCTCAAACTCACAAAGATCTGCCTGCCTCTGCCTTCCGAGTGCTGGGATTAAAGGCGTACACCACCACCGCCCGGCAGGAAAGATATTCTTTTTTTTTACCAAGATGTTGTGATAGTTGTAAAGTAAATATATAAAAGTAATACTTGGTGAGTGTCCAGTTATTTATTCAACAGATTATCAATGAGCATTTGTTATTTACCAGATGTAGTGCTACATTTAATACTCAGGGTAAGAAGTCTATAAGATAATCATTTTAGGGATTGTTTTGACCCTTTTATGCACTTCTTTTTAAACCTTAGGACTAACTTCATGTAGATTACTTTATTCTTTACACATTGGAAAAGATGATACCAAAAAGAGAGAGACATATTCTTGATATATTATATTATTATGAAATTTATTATATATATTATATAGTATTCCTATATATCATGGATCTTAGGCATGTGAGTTAAGCATCTACATGTTGAATATGCAATCTGAAATGAGGTTGTTACATTATGATAAAATATACACAGCATAAGATATATAGTTTAAAATACATTTCACAACACTGAGAAAATATCCCTGTCTATCTCCAGAAAGTGTTCTCAGAAAAAAGCCCACTAGTCACTAAAAAACATTAGAGGGGGTTTTTATTGCACAATATGTGACATTTTACCCCTAGAAATTCTCTATCCATGAAAGATTTGGCAAAAGGAAGGAAACAATTTAGGAGAAAGAACATTTGTTAGAATTTCCCAAATCACACTGTGAAGCAAGCCTTATGTTGTAATCCAACTTGCATAAGGCTGAACTTAAAGTGAATCTGAAAGAAGTAATTAACAGCATCATATTGTGATTTTAAAAAGGAAAACAAAAATCCGGTTGTGTAGTCTGTCAGCCAGTTTGAAAGCCATGGTGGCCATTTACTAGCTTAAAGACTTAGGGTCAAAAATGTAGTCTTCTTGTGCCCCAATTACTACTCATTTGGGTTGTAACTAAGGAATTAATGTGTAAGAAGTCCTGTCGCCTAATTAGTATCTCCTCAGCTACTTTACTCTCCCAGCCACTCACAGCCAAAGTTTAGTATTCCTTCAATTGTTGATCATACATGTTTCATGTCCATCATTTCACTACAGTTTCACTGGGTGTGTCTTTTCCAGTTCAGTAGTCAACCCAGTTTCTAACAACCTAAACTTATTTTTCAAGTAGAAAAATCACATCCTCACCTGCAGGTCTCAAACAGTTTCACGTGGAAAGTTTTCTCTCTCAAGCACTAGAGGACATAGAAGCATAGCCTGTCAATAGTGTTGGAGCAGTGAAGGCATTGCTTTTAGAAAGACATAGTTCTGTTTTTCTTGTGCTTGATCGGGTAATAGACAGCTGATGGTAAATCCATGTGCAATCTAAATATGTAACTAATTAGAAAAGCAAATTGAAATTGACTAAATCTCTCAGAACTTTTGAAAAATGACGTTTCAAATGGCCAAACAGTTACTTAGGTGATCTAAGCAGGCTTTTAAATACAAGGCAGTGTGCAGTGACAGTACAAAAGAGAAACTAGGTTCCCCTGAAATTATAAATGCTAACTCTGCCCCTTAAAATGAGCAAAAGTCTCTTCCTATTGTCACTGTCTCTCTTCTAGGACAAATAGCTTCATATTTTATGAAAGGAAAAAAGTATCAAAAGCATTTTCATGAAATGTACCTCTTTTGAAAAATTACTCCTTGAATCTGACTAAGAGAATTCTTTAGAAACCACTACTGAGATGATTCAGCTACACAAAAGAAAAAAATACTATTCAAGATGCATATGTGGAGATATGAAAATGAAAACCCAAGATGATTTTTAAAATAAGCTTCAAAATGCAACAGGAAGGGGGGAGAAAATTTGATAATTAAATTCATAGGTGATACAAGTCTGTAAATGACTTTCATTCACTATATTACTATGCAGTGGCAAACAAAAGACAGGAAAGATTCCCATCCCCGCCCCTGATTTTGCCACTGCTAGGACACCAAAGCATGTAAGGAAGCCTAGACACCGAAAGGAATTTTTCTTTAATGGTAATTACGCAACAGAGCAATGAAGGTCAATTTCTGACCTGCCTTTTTGGCTATTCAGTGCCAGCACAATTTAATTGGGATCAGGTAATTGCTCAGAAGGCTACACTGAGCACATTATCATCTCTCAGTGTCAATCCTGCACACCTTGTTATGCTGATGATGTTTGTCAAAAACTGTCACTAGGGAGTGCATTTCACTAGGAAAAATAGCCTATGTGTCATTACTCAAAGCTCTAAGACCAAACTCTGAAGCAAAGAGAAAAAGAACTTTTGAGCAAACTAAACCTTTTACTCTCTCATCTGATTAAACTTATATATCATGGTTATATCAATGTTTCCCTAATATCGATTATTTAGGGTAAATCAGTGGTCTTTGTTTCTCTAGCCCATGGACAACTGTGTCTAATATATCCCTCACTGTTTCTGGCAATGAAGGGTCAGATGTTTGTCTTGAATATTGTCTGTACACTATTGATGAATTCTGAAAATTAAAGATGTAGATGCTGTTTTATGGATCATAGTGCTTTCAATTTTGTTTTCACTGCAAAAGAACCATCTTTTGTGATTGTTTCCATTATTAAATTAGAAACAGAAAATTATAAAGTAGGGTGGATTTTTTGTAATAAAAATTGAGTATAAGATAAATGAAAGCTCTTAATAATAATACTATTATATATAACCAATTCCTATAATTTATAATAGCTATGATGAGAAAGAGTGTTTGATTTCATTCTATTGCATTTTAATGACTTTTGAGCATGATCTATTGAAAAAAGACCCAAAGGTTAATTGGTGATAAGATTTCCAATGTTTTCAGTGTAGATAGTGAACTGAAGCAAATATCACCCTGTGCTACATTTCTGCGTGTCAGGACATGGTAACAGGATCATTTCTGATTTTATAAATGAAAGCAGTGATATAGAAGCCACCTATGTTATTCTCCAGCAGAGCTCTGTGCAATGTTGTGCTATAAACTTTACACAAATGTGGAAATAAAAATGAAGAAAGTATCTTAAACGACAGGCTCACTACTTTACTTAACATCATTGTATTCAAAGGAACTACATTAGTTTTTAACTTCTGCTCATTGTTACTAATGTGGGAAGGGATTGATAATCTTTGAATGAGTTCCTGTAGTAAACATGATTCAAATTATGGAAACTATAATTTATCGAATAAAGGTCCTAAAAGTATTTTATGAACAAAGTAGAAACCAAATGATGAATTGAACTTAACCATCAGTAGAATGCATTTGTAGAGTTCTCTTCCTAATTGAGGTTTCAGGAATTTTCCCTGATTTCATACATTTAAGAGAAACTTGTGCCTGTGTGCAGTATTCCAAAAGCACCAAGACTGATTCTTTTCTCCTCAAGTACTCCTATGAGAAATGGGTATCATTTGGGAGAAAGAACTTGATCATACAGAAGACTGCTTTATCTTTCCTTCTAAATAATGGGTGGCTTAACATGTGACTTTACCACAGTCATCAGTCTTGTTTTTTTCTTTTTTTTTTTTAAGATTTATTTATTTATTATGTATACAACATTCCTTCCATGTATGCTTGCATGCCAGAAGAGGGCACCAGATCTTATTATAGATGGCTGTGAGCCACCATGTGGTTGCTGGGAATTGAACTCAGTCCCTCTGGAAGAGCAGCCAGTGCTCTTACCCTCTGAGCCATCTCTCCAGCCCCAGTCTTGCTTTTTCTAGGAAGCAGACATCATAGGCTCCATAAGGTTTACAATGTAAACTTTAAAGGACTGAGTGGAATGCCATTCTTAACTTCTTTCTTTCTTCCTTTTTCTTTTTAGTTTTTCGACACAGGATTTCTCTGTGTAGTTTTGGAGCTTGTCCTGAAACTTGCTCTGTAGACCAGGCTGGTCTCGAACTCACAAAGATCCTCCTGCCTCTGGCTCTTGAGTGCTGGGATTTAAGCTGTGTGCCACCACCACCTGGCCATTGTTAACTTAATTCATGTTATTTATATCAAGACTTCTTTTTAAATATCAGACCACAGCAAGAGTAGTAAGACAGTGTTTTTATTATCAATATGGTTTAGCAATGGAATAGATCTCAAAACACATTGAAAATATCCACAACATATTTATAACTTTTTTAAACTGTTTTTTTCACTATATATTTTTGCCTGGCTTTAAAAGGCAGCTTTTGTTTTGTCCAAGTCAAATTTTGTATTGTACATTTAACTACTGTGTTGAAATAGGAAAAAAAGAAACGTGTGTGTTGGCAAGTAAGCCATACCCTGAGCAGGACCCAATCGTCAGAACATACGTTTATTTCGTACTTTTATGCCTGGCAAGATGAGGGAGTCTGTTGGATGCTCTTTCTTCCATGGCTTTGCTCTCACTGGCCCGGCCAATTCTTGCCTATAAATGGAACTCACCCATGTGCGGGAGAATGAGATACTAAACTAGAGCAAGAGCTGCTGCTTGCCACTCCCTGCTGGAAACTAATTAAAATTACTGTTTCAATAAACCAGTCCTCTACTCATTCCAATGACAGGACAACGAAAAGAAAGCGTTCCTTTTGTTTCCTTTGTTTCATGCACTGATTTGTGTGGTTAATTCATTACAGTCTTTGTTCTTGAGTGGAATAAAATAGGCCAGTGAAAGAAACAGGCCGTTTTTCTTCTCGACTTTTAAGTGCTGTTCCTTTTAACAGGTACAACTCAGCTCCCAATTGTCTTTAGGTGTGAAGTTAATAGCCGGGCTTGTAAGCATTTTTAAATCAATGCTTTCTTAAATGTCATTCTGGTTATTTACATGTGAATATAGAGGCCACATTCTCTCTGTGTCAGGCAGCCAGGCCATTGGCAATAATATAATTTATAACATGACTAATTAAAATAAATTTGGTCACAATTATGTCCTGTGTGCTCTTTGTGAGAGAGAAGTTATAAAAATATTCAGTACAGCTTTTGTGAACTTGAATACAAAGTAATAATAATCATGCATTTTAATTACATGTTTAATACCTATTTGGCTAATGTAGAAGTATTCTGAAAATTGCTTAAGTTCAGCACAACATTTGTGCTTCGTGGTGTCCAAAGACATCCTTCAAATGGGCTTAGCATGTATGTTGTCACTGATATATAACTGTTTAATGTGTTCCTGTGATTCGCATGGGGCACTTATGGTGAACGTGAATCTATTTCTCCTGCAGGTATATTCTTTATCACATGCGAATATTCAAAAACCATTGGAAACAACTGAGTCTCTTCGGTTATGTTTTCTCTAACATCAGACACAGAGCTTGCTATTTCCACTGCTTATTGCCAGTTATTTTCTGCTAACAAGGCTGTCCCTCATTAAAAATATATATAAATATAACACAAGATTTCAAAGACTGCCATATTTCCGCCAACATTCATTACAAGTATTTCAAGCATATGACTATAATGAATATGCATCTGCCCTTCATTCAGAACTAACTAACTAACTAACTATATATATATATATATATATATATATATATATATATATATATATACACACACACATACACACAAGTTCTCTCACTGTTTCAGTCGTCTCTCTTTCTCTATATGAGGATGTATACTTTGTGTGATCGTATAATTTTTCTGCACTCTTTTTACAGTTAATTGCAGATGTCATCTTCTAGACATCTTCACAGCCACAACATGCATATCCCATTCAGGAATAAGCAAGACACAATCAAGATTTATTTTTCCACAACTGTCTCACTAATTAATGTCCATTAGAGTTCTTCCTCGGTCACCACCATGTTTACAATCCAGAAGCATGTGGTACATTCAGTTGTCAGGTGCACTTGTTCATCTGTAATTTTACACAAATTTTCAACCTCTTTTAGAGTCTTAAGACATTGGTTCAAATTTTAAATATCTCCTCAGAGTTTTCCTAGGTAATCTCTGAGATGATATGAATTCATACACAATAGTCATAAATAAGCATGGACATTTATAAGGATGTGTCTGGAAGACAGGGTTTCCTTGATGTCATCCATCCTCCCCCCAGCTCTTACATTCTTTCTGCCTCCTCTTCCTCACAACACCCTGAGCTTTGAGGGAAAAGATTTGATGAATACATCCCATGTAGGGCTGAGTGTTCCAAAGTCCCTTCCTCTCTGCACATTGTACAGTTGAGAGATTGTGTATTAGTTAGCATCTACTGCAAGTGGAAGCTTCTCTGGCAATGACTGAACTCCAGGTACTGAACTCTGGTAGAGCAGAATGCCATTAGGAGTCATTTTATTACTGTGTCCTTTGGCATAAAAATCATTCTCATCATCATCATTTATGCAATGTCAATGCTTAAGCACGCTTAGGCAGCCCGTTTATGATAGTTATCCAGTTGTTCCTATCCTGGGCAGTCCTAAATGATTGTGTTATTGTCATACCCAAGGTTCTACAGTCTTTCTTTATGCTGTCTATTTAGCATTTGGGGGGGCCTTCCTCTTTTGTCTTATCCTGTGAACTCCTCCAAGCAATGCTTCTCACACTCATTCTCACAACATGGCCAAAGCATCTCAAGTGTCGTTGCCATATCCTGTAGTTTAGCTCCTTCTGTAAATGTGGATATTTCTTAATGTCATTATTGCACAGACTATCTGTTCATGTGACACCTAGAATCCTCTTGAGAAAGGCCATCTCAAATACATTCAGCCATTGTTCTGAGGAGCATTTCATTATTCAGATTTCACAGTTGTAAAGAAGGCAGCTCAAGACAAGTGTCTCATGTACTTGTAATGTTGTTGTTGTCTTTATGGCTCTTGCTGACCAAACCTTTCCAGTGCCTGAAATGCAGCACTCACTATCCCTATCTACCTCTACAAAGGTATTTGGTTTTCCCCTAGTCTCAAGTTCTTGGTCTTCTAAGCAGCATTAGGCATTGACTCTTTCTTATGAAATAAGAGGCTATGAGTTTGAAGGAGAGTGGGGAGATATACGCAGAAGTATTTGGAAGAAGAAAAGAGAAGGGAGAAATGTTGTAATCATATTATAATCTCAAAAATTAAAAAATAAAAAACAGTCAAAATATCTGTTTATGCATTTATAGAGGTGAGCACAAAGGCATATATGACATGTTGTGTGTACCCACCTGTGTGTGAACGCAGAGTCATGTGGATTGCGGGTGCATATGGCTATAATTGGACAATTTTAGATGCTGGTTCTACTTTGAGGCTTGTTTGTGTCTGTTGTGCACACAAGACAGGCTTACCTGAAAGCTTCTGAGGATTCTCATGTCTCTGTATCCCATCTCCTGGTGGGAACACAGTCATCAGGCTTTTTTTTGTAGGGTCTGGGTGCTCAAACTGAGCCTCATGCTTGCAAAGCCAGTGCTTGACTCACTGAGCCATATCCCTAGTCCATATATTAACTTTATTTATGTCATCAATCAAGATTTTTGTGTAGGTAGAAATGAAGGCTTATTAGGATTCTTGTGGTAATCATAATTTTAGCAATGAAAGGAAATAGGAATATGAGGAGAATCAGGAAGATTTAATGAAATGCAGAGATTCACATTATATTGCTATTATTATTAAGTGGTATAGAAAATAAATCTGTATCAATTGAGATTTATGCTTTAATAGATTTTTATCAGGATAGTGCCATAGTACATCTATGTAACAATCCATATAGGTTCAAGGACAATAAGATAGTTATGGCTTACATATATGCATCTTTTCCTTTTTCAAAGCTAATCTATAAACTTTTGGTGTCTTACATTTTAAAAATCATATAACATTGAAACTTCCAAACGGAGCCTAAGTAAATGATGTTTTGAATACCATATTTATTTGTGGTGATATTTTCTGAACTAGATCCTTATGCATGTGACAGATTTCCATGCAAAGTTTATTATGATTAGGTATTCAGAATTTTATATATCCATTATATTTATCATGTTTGCTAGCTTTTATTCACCATTTTAAGAATTTTATTTTTCTATTTAATAATCCAGACAAAGAGCACACAATGTTGAATAATAAGTATTTACAAATTATATTTGTTTCTTTAAACTATAAAGTTTAGAGTATTATGACAAGTTTTGTGATAGATCTTCTTTCAGCACTCTATAACCTAAGAATGAAAAGCCACTTTGAATTCGGCGATTCCGACTTCATGAATCTTCTCATTAATGAGTTTTCTCAAATGTGTTTTAGGCAGAATGAAAATTGCTGAATATAAACTAAAACTGCTCTGAGAAATGCTTTTGATTATACACTTTTGAAATGAAAGTGAATGTACAATGAGCCCAGTTCCCTCTTCAGTGCCCAATGTGCAGCTCAGGGGCTGCATATTCGTCTGAGTCCCTCTCCTCTCTAGTTATGCAATTAGTGTTGATTGACTGATAGATCACACACTTGATGTCAATGGTCACTGAGATAAATACACCTCTAGACAAGGCACACCAAGCCATTAACGTTCCTGGCTTCTTACTGGAGAATAAAATCAGACATGATTTTTCAATCAGCCATAGCTACATTTGTGTTATAAAATGTGAACTCTGTCTGCTTGTGTCTACCTACAGTTATTTAGTGATTTTGTTTCTCTGGGGATGAATATACAATTTATAGATATTCCTTAAGGCACACAAAAGCTTGTGTTTTACTATCTCTGTTTTAAGCTTTCTTTAAAATGAATAAGTAAATAAGTTCAAATATTTTGTTTGTGTTATCCAACAGTGCTTAATATGTAGCATTTAATATGTGCTTTGGCACTTCCAGAAGTAATTTTTAAGTTACAGTTAACCTTAAATATAATATGAGCAAGATCTCATACATATTTCTATATGAGATGTAATAAAGGACTTTTTCTATATGTTGATTAGCTCATTGGGTCCACTGTCATGCAAATATCATGTTTTACAGTATAGATGATTTCAAATGACTTCTCAATCTTTCTGCTAACATGGTAAAAAGAACCCTATGTATCTCAGAAGTCACTGGCTGTATTTCATCCCCCAGTCCCTAGTAACCACTAATCTGCTTTATATCTCTGGAACTTTGCCTATTCGGGACAATGTGTATAAATGCAGTCACACAATGTACAAACGTTTGTATCTGGCTTCTTCAGACAACATGACATTTTCAAGCTTCATCTATTTTTGAGGATTTTTATTTTTTTTTCTTTGTTTTACTAAATTGACTGAATTTCCACGTTTTACATATCCACTCACCAATTGATAAAAATTTACATTGTATTTCTGAATTTGATATTTTACTATTATAACGTTGCTATGAATATCTGTGTATATATTTTATATGGGCATATTCTTCCAATTTTCTTGATTATATACCTACAAGTGGAGCTACCAGGTAATGTTTTTGAGGGAGTGCCAAACTGTTTTATTTAACCAAATCGTTATTTTACTTTCTCACTAAATATACTACTGTGTCAACTGACTGATGGCATTCAAAGTGCAATGTATAAGAGATTTGTCCCTTCAAGTTCCACTGGAAATTCTTCGTTACATTTGAAGTTAAATATTCTAAATTTAGCAATAAAGTGACACTTTACATGACTGCTATGCTGTTAATTGTCAACTTGATAGAATCAAGGATCCCCTGGGAGATGAGTCTTTGGGTATGCCTATAGGGTACTGTTTTGAATGTATTTATTGATATTGAAAGACCCATTTTAATTGTGAGAAAGGCCTGGCTTGTAAAGGTGTAGAAAGTGATTTAAGTCTTATTGGCATTGAGACAAAATCAACCCATTCTCCTTCAAGTTGCTTTTGTGATGGTATTCCATTCCTTAGGAAAGAAACTAAGACCATGACTGACATTATTATGGTGACTGCCAACTATGAAATTATTGGTAAAGCACACTTTAAGAGATTTTGGCACTAAAATTTGTAGGTACATAGTTATGCCTTGCAAAGCACAACATAAGACCAAACAGGAGATGAGGGTGCATCTATGACCTGCACTTACAGGGCTGAGACAGTCATCCAGCAAGAGGGAGCTGTGGTTGATATTCTCTGTATACAGTGGTTTTAACTAAAGGGCAGATATTCATAATACCCATACTTATACCAGAGACTTCGTCATTCCTCTGAGTCCTATCTAGGGAAGCTCTTGCCATTCTCATGGCATTGGGGTCCTTGACATGGCCATGCCCATGTCAACAATACATATTCTTTCACGACTTCATTGACTTCCCTCATGATATGAAGCACATTTTATCACTTATAAAATGATATCATGGAGAATATTTATTTAATGTACACCATATGTCAGATACATTCACTTGATCTTTGCAGGATTAATATAAGCCTTCAATTAGTTATTATTGCTCTCATTGCTATATTTTAATTATTATTTACTAATTAAAAAATTAACTTTATATATATATATATACATATATATTGCTCATGGAATTACTGTATGTGCTTGTCATGCATTCAACTAAAAGAAAATGCCTAACTACATTTTATGCTGCTAGGACCGTCATTATTGCATTAGAAATATTTGGGAGATGGCAAGTAAATTTTCTTATACAAAAAACTGTGCCCCAAGATATATTCACTTTCAATTGGCACGGATGAATAATAATTGTATTATACATTACACATTGCTGTTCATTTTGTTTCCTTCTAACAGTATCCCATATTTTTGAAGAAAAATATTTCCTTGTAACTTTGGAATTAAAAGTTTGAACTAAATGGCATATTCTTAAATTGAAAAGGAACAATATTTTTTTCATGTTTTGTAGATTTAAAACCAACTTATCTATGCATGACATCATTTAAGGCTTCTCAGAAGTTAAGATTTTGGGGATGATTTCTCTGTTGTCTGAATTACTATTGCTAGAAGGAAAGTGCAAGAAAAAATAAAATTAATGTCTTTTTCTCCTCTTTTTGTCAATAGTTTGTGGCCATTGTTTTGAAACTATAAGATACGGTAATGACTTGAATAGCTAGCACAGAAAAAAAAAAAAACACTTAAACCTGCTCTAGTTTTCTATGTGTTTCTTTCATCTAGTTTCAGTTATATTTGCAAGAGAAAATTATAGTACATGATTCTGACAGAGAACATGTTAAAGTACCATTTTCTCTGACCTTGAAAAAGAATCTTAAATCTGGCTTTCAAAATGTCAATTTAATTCATTGCCGATTTTATTGTATAGTGATTATAGTGAGATAGTTATAATGTGATGGAGTTTGACTAGATAGTGTCTGTTCATCCATAAAAGGGATATACTAATATTGGACATGAATTATTATATTGACTTAATAGACCATTTATGAGTTTTCCCTTGTATGCACATCTGTAAGTATAACTCTGTTGTGTTAGTGAGGTAGCAATCTTTGTAAAGTATCTCAAGTCATGAAAAGTGCCCTTCTTTCTATCTTTCTCATTTAAGATCTGGTATGTTGTGAAACCAATGTCAAGGAATGTCTTCAACTTCATTACCATACTAAGTTCAAAATAGTATTATGTTATTGGTTTGCTTTAAGGGTGTATTTTGAATGAATTTTTTAGGAAACTAATTTTATTACTGTCTGATTTTTGCGGTGAAAAAGCATGACTAAAGCTACTTAAGTGATGGTTTATTTTTGGTCATAGTTTGAGGACACAGCTCATGTTGGGAAAGGAATGGCAGTAGAAGCATGAGGCAGCTGATTATACTGTATATATAATCAGGAAGCATAGAAAAATGAATGTTGGTGTTTAGCTTGCCTTTTACTTTTCATTCAGTACAGGAGCCCACCTCTTCCATATAAAGGTGCTGTCAAGGTTTAGTTGTGTGGGTCTTCCCTTCTCAGGAAGGAAAGTTAAGCTTGTCCCTATAAAATATTTGTTCTTGACCTTCCTAATGCTGTGACACTTCAATACAGTTCTTCATGTTGTGGTGACCCCAACAATAAAGCTAATTTGGTTGATACTTCATAACTGCAATTTTGCTACTGTTTTGAATTGTGATGTGAATATCTGTGATCTCTGATGGTCTTAGGTGACCCCTATGAAAAGTTTGTTCAACTCCCAAAGGGGTGGCTGCCCATGGGTTTAAAACCACTCTTCTGGAAATATCTTCACAGACTTATATGCAGGCCTGTCTGCTATCTTATTTCAAATTCAAATTCAGTCAAGTTGATAACTAATATTAACCATCACAATCATATATGCCAATTACAGTCTACCCCCCCCCCCTGGAGCAGAGGACGAAGAGAAAGAGGTTGGGAGGTAAAATGGAATCCTAGTTAGTTCCTTTCCTCTGCCTTTCAGCTTTAAGAATGTTCAAATTCAGTGGGTATACCCATCATGGTCTTGACCTCTTTACCTGAGCTAATGGGAGCTCCCCAACACCAGTTGGACTGGGAAGGAACAAACATAAGACCAAACTAGTCCCTCTGAATGGGGTTGACAGTTGTATGGCTGGAGCAGACTGAGGGGCCACTGGCAGAGGCAATAGGATTTATCCCTACTGCATGTACTAGCTTTTAGGGATCCTATTCTCTTTGGATGATACCTTGTTCAGCCTAGATATAGTAGGGAGGGCCTTAGACCTTCCAAAAAGCGATGCACCTTACCCTCTCCGAGAATTAGATGGGGGTGGGGTTGGAGGGTTTATGGAGGGAATGGGAGGGCTGGAGGGAGTGGGAATTAGATTGGTATGTATAATGAAAAAAGATAGTTTGTTTTCTTTTTTAAAAAAATAAAAAGGGAGAAAAAAAGAATGTTCACCTTCCACTTTCAGTTGCGGTAGTAGGTCATTAAGAAAATACTTTATTCTTCTGCATTTGCTAGGGAGCACTGTGGTCATTATCATTATCATCCCCTCACGGATTCCTCTAAAGGCATCCTGCAGTAAAGCTATTATTTCAGAATGACTTTACACTGGCTCACTATTTAATGGTATTTCTTATTTTCAGAAATTGAGGAAAGACAGTTGACAATACACTGGCAAAACTATTCAACTCATTATGTGAGCACTTCAAATGATAGATGTAGAGGGAAATATAAGTAAATACATAATTAACTCTTAACCTACAAATTCACTGAAATAGTCTGGAAGTAGTTCAAGGCAGCACAATGTAGAGATTCTGTGCCAGTGCTTTGTTCATGAGCAGTTGCTTCCTTCCTGAGTTAGTGACATACATGGAAGTGTGCATGTTATTAAAATTAAGACATTTAGGCCTTGTTCTCACTGTTTCCTTTTAGTGTCCAGCAGTGCCCATTGACTTTCATTGCTTCTTTAGGATCTTCCTGTGTTGTTTCCTGCCCTCACATATTTCTGTTAATGAGTAATTTGGCTTCAAGTTCATATAGTGAGGATCTTTGATCTATCACCAAGTGGTGGCTTGAGCGTAATTGCTTTTAGATTTAAAGATTAAAGCTTATAACATAATTATAAATCAGACTTCACAAGAGTTTCATTTAAATATAATATTTTAGTTCATCTCAACTTGTTACATCTCCCTGAATTGAATTCATCCTTGTCATTACCATGAACATCAGTGCTGTTTCAGTTACAAGCTGTGACACAATAATAAGGCAGACTTAAATATATATATATATATATATATATATATATATATATATATATATTACATATGTTATTGGTGACATCAATATTTTACAGTTTATCTAGGTTAATTTATATATGCCTTTTTGTGTGAAAATACATTGTGTGTGTGTGTGTGTGTGTGTGTGTGTAGAAAAAGAGAGAGAGGGACAAAAATGAGATTGAGGACTTTCATGTACATATATGTATAAATATGTATTTGTGTGTCTTGCTATGACAGGGCATAAACAATAAACCTAATTAAAAATTTATCTCTATAACCCAACCTCAAATAATTAAGTAAATAAAATTTGAGAGGGAACACATGCTGTTTCCCAATATTATGTTCTGTACAAACATATCAGAATATACACTACTATACAAATAGGAGGGTCACAAACATACACATGACACTTTGCCAGTGTATTTATTAAGATGTTTGAATGTTAGCATCTACTATTTATAGGAACACTTCAAGCCTTCTGCATCTTTCTTTCTCCTCCCTATACTTCCTCTAATTTAAAAAAATGGACAAAGTAAATAAAATAACAAAGTTATTTTATTTAAGAAGAGCTGTTTTAGCAGGATTATAGGATTTATACACATACTGTAGTTTTACCTTTATCATGATAAAATTTCTATTTGTTATTATTGTTCATCAGATCAGAAGGGACATATACAATGATTCAAGAAAAAGATTGAGAGCCGGGCGATGGTGGTGCACGCCTTTAATCCCAGCACTCGGGAGGCAGAGGCAGGCAGATCTTTGTGAGTTTGAGACCAGCCTGATCTACAAGAGCTAGTTCCAGGACAGGCTCCAAAGCCACAGAGAAACNCTGATCTACAAGAGCTAGTTCCAGGACAGGCTCCAAAGCCACAGAGAAACCCTGTCTCTAAAAACCAAAAAAAAAAAAAAAAAAGAAAAAAAAAAGAAAGAAAAAGATTGAGGAGCATTAGTGTACACTGTGTATAATTAGAGAATAATAGTGATGGACCAGAGATATCACTCAGTGGTTAAAAATACTAGTTTTCTTGCAGAAGTTGAAGTATGTGGATAAAATTTTAATTAGGTTTATTGTTTAGTTCTTATCATAGGTATTTATAAGTATGAATTTATGCATATGTATACATGAGCAGCATCCTCTTTTCTCAGTCTCTCTCTGTTTCTCTCTCTCTGTCTCTCTCTCTTTCACACACACACACACACACACACACACACACACAAACATACACACATTCCAAGACATTTATTATCCTAGGTAAATCGCAAAATGTTCCCATAATCCACATGGTCTTTCATAAATATACATAATATGTTGTACACACATACATGTAGGTAAAGCACTCATACACACAAAATAAATAAATCTAAACTTTAAATATTTAAAAAGATTAATAGTGAAATGCTAGAATGTGTTTCTTTTGTAAGCAATAGAATAATAATACCAACCCTTTAATTCCTGCACTCAGGAGGCAGAGGCAGGCAAATCTTTGAGTTAGAGGCAAGCCTGGTCTACAGAGTGAATTCCAGGACAGCCAGATATACAATAAGACACCCTGTCTTGAAAATTCCAACTCCCCTAAAACAGAATAATAATACCTGGAAATGTATGTTAATATCATGTTTAAGTATCAGCAAGTCTTCTTTCTCTGTCATCCTATTTAAAATCCCAATATAAATAAGGATTTAGAGGTAGATACAGTTATTAATATTCAAGAATACTCAACTATAAAAAGAATTACTTCTCATTTTGGCATCAGTAAATTTGAATTGGAAGTGTTTTATCTTTAAGACAGTGTTGTTCAGTCACTTAGCCGAAGTAATTATTTGGGAATAGATGGAGCCTTGTCAGGGGCTATCCTCAACCTGACTCGGTTTTTCCACTTCGATGCACCTTAAAATTGGATCGTCATTTTTTTCTTCTTTTACAATAATAATATCCTTTTTAAAAAATGTTTGAAATCAATGTTAATTAATGGTTACATTTCCAGTTTCTTTGTTGTACTACACATGAAATACAGTGTCTGTGCAATGAAAATTATAGAGAATATGCCATAAGAGTAAGAGAAACCTAAACAGAATCACTGAATAGTATCGATTTTAAATTGTGAATGTGTTGCTTAAGGAAATCAGATGTAATTAGAAAGCCATAGTAGTCAGATTAAGAATTTCTTGAGAAATTTGGGCAGAGTAGTAGGGTATTTTCAAGGGCTGTGAGCTTTAGAGTATCATTCTGTCTTACTGCCCTTTCAGTTTGTCACTGTTATTTTCATTTTTCCTGTATTTATTAACAATCATTGAGGTTCTTTTCAAGCTTAGAAGTTCTAGAAGCTGAGGAGGGAAACGTCCTATAGATACTGAAATGGTAGAAAGAAGGAGGGAAATTAGAGGATAGTATGCTTTTGTGTGCTGAAGTACCTGAGGTAGAAATGATCGCCTAGTAAAAAGTAAAATTGGAAAACATGCAGCTAATTTGTCATTTCACATTGCTTTCTGGAAGAACTTCATCAGATTGAACCCATAGGTCATGAGCCCAGGGGAAAAAGCTAATACTATTATTCTGCTAAAGGAACTAAGCCATGAAATGACTTCTAATGACATATTGCTATACCCATAGAGCAAGACATCGCTCAAACCTCACCAGAGAAGTTTCTTCTTGTTGTAGATGGTAATAAGTAAAGAGACACATAACTGAGAAATGTGTGAAGAGTGAGAGACTTTGGAGCACTCACACCCTAAATAGGATTTCCTCATCAAAATCCTCTCCTCAAAGGTCTAGTTTCTATACAGAAGAAGAAAGGGAAGATTGTTAAGACCCAGAGGTGGTAAGTGTCTATAAGGAAACAGTATGTTCCAGACAGAATGGACTGACAGGCATAGAAAATCACAGAGATTGTAACAATACATGCAAAGCCTAAACATGTTTAAACAAGACAAAAATCCAAGCACTAAGAAGGGTAAGTGGACACAAAGTTCCACCTCTAATCAATAAGCTGTTTGCAACTGATACCTGTGGGGAAAGAAAAACTGGATGTATCAATCACAAATCCTAGTCAGGTCCCATGCTCAAGTTAGTCAATACAAAACAGATTCCATGAATTGTGGTGTGTGTGTGTGTGTGTGTGTGTGTGTTCTTTGGTTTTGGTATTTTTTTGTCTTTTTTTTTTTAGTTTCTCTATATTTGGGTTTTTTACTTTCATTTTTATTTTCCTTTTTTTTTTCTGAGAAAGAGAGCCTAGAGAATGTTGGATGGGTAGTGTGGTGTTCAGGATCTTGAAGGAGCTGGGGAGAAAGAATATGATCAAAATATATTATATGAACAATTTAAATTAAAGACAAACACATAGATAGATGCTAGTGAGATAGATAGATAGATAGATAGATAGATAGATAGATAGATAGATAGATGGATGGATGGATGATATATAGTGGCTGGAGAATAGAGTCAGTAATAAAGAGTATTTGCTATTCTTACAGAAGAGCACAGTTCAGTTCAAAGTAACCATGCTGGGTGGTTCACAACCACCTGTAAATTCAGCTCCAGGGAATCTTAAGCCCTCTCCTGGCATCTGGAGCTGCCTGAATGAACATACATACACACACACACACACACACACACACACACAGGGAATGAGAAAGAGAGGGATGCATTATTTAAAAAACAAAAAATTCTTTTTAAAATACATATAGTATAGAATGAGAATTCACAATAAAGGAATCCATTGTTACTGGAGCTCTTAGGATGAGAAACCATCTTCTGGTAACTCTATCTTGGCTCAGGCAGTTGTCATCAACAAGTCAATTAAAGAAACAAGCAATAGTGGGAAGCAAAGAAGGTAGATTTATTCATTGTGGCCCCAAAAGAGGAACAAAGAGGTTTAGTAAACACCAGTATATCTTTGAGGCCTTGAAGTTAGATTTAAGTACAGGGCAAGAAATAAGTACAACTAAGCAGTTGATGTCAAAGTGTAGGCATTCTGAGTACTGTCAAATGAGGTCTCTCCTGAGAGATGGTCTGACAAGTGTTCAGAACTCTGAAACCTCTCCTCAGAATCAGATTCTGCTTCTGGATTGACAAGATTCCTAGCCTTTTTGTTGTTCCAGAATGAGGTTTCTATGAAAATTCCAATACTGTTGTTTCATTTTTCTGATAGTCAAAGAGAAGGGTGTTTATTCAGTGATGGAGGTTTTCTTGAGCCACCAATGGTAGGAGTGGGACTATTCAGTGGTGTATCTCTCCCTAAATTGCTCAGTGGACCTCCCAGTAGTGTTGGTGACCTTGAAAGGCCAATGTCTCTCTAAATAATCCCAATAAAATTATTGATTCAGTGAGATGGATTTAGACCAAATCCTTTCTTTTGCTACTCAGTGTCCTCTCTACTTGAATAGATAGATGGATATTTACATCTTCTGAAGAAAAGTCATGTAACATATGACCATTGTGACAGAAATCATTCTCCCAGTCTCAAAGTCAAGCACTTTGATGGATTTTTTAAGATGTATTTTTCAAAATTTTTAAATTATTTGTATGCACATATCTGTGGGTAACTGTGTGTACATACATACACTGGAGGCTAGAAGAGGACCTTGACTCCGCTGGAACTGGAGCCTTTGGTGTTGTGAGCTACTCCATGTGGCACTGGAAACTGAAATTTTATTCTTTTCGAAAGCAACATGCACTCGTAAGCACTGAGCCATCTCCACCTCAACAGGATTTTGTATCTTACTTTCTATGCTGCCATGTACACACCCTTTATTCCTTTTTTCTCTAATCATTGTATTATATTCATATGTTTCAACAGTCCTTTTCCAATCCTCAAATCTCTCTCAATGCCTTCCCTTACAATTTTCCCTTTAACTAAGGTTTCTGACACTAACTGTGGATCATAGAGTATTTCCATTCCCCCGAAATGGACCTTCACAAGCATTTGATCATCACATCCTCAATACAGACCTATTCAACGCCATAGCCTACAGAACAAAACACATCACCTTTGTATGTGTTCTCAATATAATCTCAACTATCTCCTACCACACTTTTCAAATTCTTGCCACATGTAACTCTTAACTAATTCCTGAGCATAGCAGGCAATTAGGCTCTGAGGCCTTTAAAGTTGTTTGCACAACCACTACACCTAATTACTAACCACAATTTGTTTTATTGAGGGTTTCACGAGGTTGCTGCGAAAAGTCCAATAATATTGAAATTTTGCTCTCCTGTTTGTCGTACTCCAAATTCACCTTGCTTCCATCCTCATAATTAAGTCACTTTTGCCTGACTCTCCTCTCTTCAGAATTCACGGTACCCTGTCCTTGTATTCTGCATTTTATTATAAAATTTCATGAGCTTCAAGAGTTTGTCTGACATATATTTCCTTTGCCTCATTTTTATACTTTATTTAGTTGGGAATAAAAATCTGTAATTTGTTTTAATTTTTGCAACTCTCTGATCCTGAAGCAAGAGACAGTGGGAATGGAAAGATGAAGGGTTTGTTATAAGAAGGCTTTCGCTTCTGTTTGGTTTATTAGCTCTTCTTCATCAGCTAAGTGTACTCTCAGATGATTGATCATTAGTAATTCCTTAAGGAAGTTATCAAATAATACATTCAAGTTTTGCCTACATGAAACCAAACATGTACATTTTGATATAAACATGTAGATTTACAAAATTCATTTTAAAAATGAGTACTTTTAGTAATGGTTTTAATCTCCTGGTTAGCTGTATACATACTTTTACAGTAGCCATCTCTTTTTTTAATTTTTATTGTTAAAAGAAAAATTTACATTTACTCCCCTTGTTCCCGG